>LOJH01000287.1:25748-67968 GCA_001685095.1 Ellobius talpinus | reverse complement strand
TACTATTTGGAGGGGTGGTTTTGTTGGAATGGGTATGGCCTTGTTGGAGGAAGTGTGACACTGTGGGGGAGGGCTTTGAAGATTTCTATGCTCAGGATACTGCCCAGTATCACAATTGACTTCCTGTTGCATGCAAGATGTATGTCAGTTTTTTCTCCAGTACCACATCTGCCGGCATGCTGTCATGCTCCCCACCATAATGATAAAGTATCAGCAAACCCTCTCAATTAAATGTTTTCCTTATAAGAGTTGTTGTGGTCATGATGTCTCTTCACAGCAATAGTAACTCTAAGACAGAAGTTGGTACTAGGGACTAGAGTATTGCTGTGATAGGTTGGACCATGTGTTTGTTTAGAGTAATAATGGACTTTGATACTTAAAAAGCAGTGGAATGCTTTAAGCACTACTAATGGGCCATACTAAGAGGAGCATGGGAGACAGAGGTACTAAGAGTTATTTGAACTGTCAGGGGCTCATTCAAGAGGTTTCAGAGGAGAAGAATCTTAGTATGTTGCCTAGAGATCATTTTTGTAATGTTTTGGTGAAAAAAGTGGCTGTCCTTTGCCCGTGTTCAAAGACTCTGCTAAAGTGAAGAGTTTTGAATTAATTCCATTGGCAGAGGAAATCTCAAAACAGCCTCGTATAGACTGTCTTGTGGTTACTAGTGTTCATGCTTATGAAGATTTATAATGAAAAGGAGCAAGCTAAGCAGGGCAAATTACAAAATGTAAATTTTTAGGATCCCACGTGGCTAAATTTCCACTTTGTGAAAAGGAACTAGAGAAAACCTTAGAGCTGGGTGTGGTGGGACACACCTTCAACCTCAGCACTAGGAAGGCGGAGGGTGGCAGATCTCTAAGTCTGAGGGCAGCCTGGTCAGCAGAGCAAGTTTCAGCACAGCCACGGCAGTGAAAGACAGAAAGCTGGTGAAGACATAATTGAACAAAGGGACCATGTTCCAGTCCCAGGAAATAGCAGAACTTGGCAGCTTCAGCCATGTGGTTCTGGGATTAGAGTTAAGGATAGAAGAAAGGAGTTATAGAATAAAGGCTGCTAAGGCCAGGAGTGTGTCAGGGGTGTCCCTAATGGAGGCCTAGTAGAGAAGCAATTGTATGAAGCTGTAAAGTTGAAGCCTAGACTGTCATGAAGACCCCAAGATGTTATAGGTGCCAGAGTCATGGGATACCTGCCAAGGAGAGCTGCTAACAGGGAGGGGAACCAGCCCAAGAGAAAGAAGAGCGTTGCAGTCAACAAAGCTGAATGGAATTGAAGATCTGAAGAGTATTTCAACATCAGACATGGAGATGCAGAGTTTGGAGTTTGCTCAGCTGGCTTTCAGTCTTGCTTTGGTCCAGTATTTCCTCACTATGCTCCCTTCCCTGCATTTTGGAGTGGTAATGTATATCCTGTGCCATTATTTGTTGGAAGAATGTGATCTGTTTTTTGATTTTTATTTTACAATTAGGAGATTGCATGAGTCTCAGGAAAGACTTTGGACTTTGAAACAAATTTGAGACTGTTATTGACTATGTGGCTTCTGAAGTTTTGCATTATAATATTGTTACAAGTTTATGGAAGCCAGGGAATGGAATGTGGTAGCTTGGATGTAATTGGTCCCCATAATCTCATAGGGAGTGGCACTACTAGGAGGTGTGGCCTTGTTGGAGGAAGTGTGTTATTGTGGGGGCAGGTTTCGAGGTTTCCTATACTCGGGATACTGCCCAGTGTCACAGTTGACTTCCTGTTGTCTACAAAATGTAGGACTCTCAGTTACTCCAGCACCACATCTGCCCGTATGCCACCTCTTTCCCTGCCATGATGATAATGAACTGAACTTCTGAAACTGTAAGCAAGCCCCCTCAATGAAATGTTTTCCTTTTAATAGTTGCCATGGTCATGGTGTTTCTTCGAAGCAATAGTAACCTTAACTAAGACACACAGTCATGCATGTATATGGCTTATTTGGCCATGGACTGCTTTTGTCTATAGGAACAATGCCTGTGCTTTGGTGATTTAGTACAGAACTGGGCATCTTGCTGGTTTCTAACAGGCTCTTAGCAATTGACTGGTTAATCAATAAACAAACTGAAAAAAATCAGCAAGCAGCATCAATCAGATTCCTGATTGTCTATCAGAAATCACTTTCCTAGAAAGCACTTTTCCTTCCTTTACAAATCAATTTCAAAGTCGAAATTCAAACACTGCAGATTTCACAGAGAGGAGTAGCTGGCAGGCCTTGGGCTCTACAAATAATAAATGTGTGCATCAAAATAGAAGCTGAAGATGTCTTGGAAGTATTTGCATGCAGCGACAGGAACAGAGTTGGCCAAGAACAGAGTAGTAGCTGGGCTGGGTAGAGATCAGCACTGAGACATGGTTTTTAAATCACAAGGGTAGTTCTGGAATAGTCTAGCTTTGCCAAATATAAAAGGATTAGATGTTTATACTGGCAAAGCCCTATGACTGTTTACCCTTAGACCCTGTCAAGGTCTGTAAGTGGAGGCAACAAGGCTTGGCTCATGAGAATGTGAGCTGAGCATGACTCTGTGGCTGATGCTGTAGGAAGGGGTGGAAATATGAGCAATCTTCTTGCATTATCTACTGGTAGTTCTAATCTGGTTCCTTACCAGACAGTGCAGAAAACAGTGTCTTACAGGCGTCACTTGACTCCTTTAGATTTAAGATCAAAATGGTAGATTCCCAGATCACTTAGGGCACAATTATCTAGGAAAGCAATATTTCTAATATAGTATGAAATAAATATCTGACATATAGATTTTTCTAAAATAGTATGTCTCCATCCTACACAGTGTTTTTGGCATTTTCCATTTGCCAAGCCCTTCCATCTTCCAAGGGACTCATGTTATTGGTGCCACGGTCATCCTTATTCTACATCTAGAAAACTGACAGGCAAAGAGCTTAAGGAAATATCCTAAGGACAAGTGGGGCTTCTGAGGAACAGAGATCCATACATGCTAGTATAACGATGAAAACACAGTCCAGCCTTGGAGCCGGCATCAGAGCTGGCACAGGTTAGCTGGAGTCAATGCCTTCACTACTATCCTACATGGGCTCTAATTGTGAGGTTCATACAACGTTAAGGCAAACCTGAATTATACCCATATCAGCCTGACTTACATCTCCACAATGCACCTGACTATGTATGTGCCTTGGACAAGTGATTTCATGTCTACCAACACACTGCCTGTCAATCCTCAAATAGTGATGGTGTCTATTTAATACATTTGATATATTTTCAATAACCTATATTCTTCACTCAGCAAAGCACATTGCATACTATTTGAGTACTCAATACTTTTCCAGTACTGCTGCTTATAATGTTATCCCACTTGGATACGCTACAGTATCTGTGTACTTTCCTGCTAGTTGAGGGGTAAATCACTAAACATGTTCCAAATAAAAGGAAGTTTTAGCAATGATTCCTGAGAAAAATATAACATTGATGCCACATAGGCCTCAGTGACTATCAATTCTGTATTCATAGAATGATCACAAAATCCTGATACTTAATCTGCTGTTTGAAGGAGCTAAATCCCAGGTAAGAGGAAACTAAGTCTATTACATATTATTGACAGAATTTCTTTGTAACAGCTAAGCTTTCTGACTCAGCAGTTACAGTTGTAAAGTCACTGAAATGCACAGAAATGTCAAGTAATGTGTGTGCTATGACTGGCTTGAAAAGGATGCATTGCTTTTCAAAATCAGCTATAAAAATCCATCTTGCCCCATCAAGACATCAATAGTAATCTTTGAGTTTTTGTTTGTTTTTCTTTCTGCTTCTCTGGTTGTAACCTTAGTGCTAATGAAGATCACTTTCCAAAGTTGAACCTATCTATCAGATTTAATGTTTTTTTTTACCATTTTTTTAATTTACCAATCTATCAGATTTAACTATTTAAAAGAAAACACAAATCTGTAATAATTAGGGATAACACCTAGCTTTGTGTAGCAGATATCCCTGGAACTGGGAAGAGGGAAGCAGTTAGCACTGGGAATTAAAAACAAGCCTGGTGGTGGTGGTACCCTCCTTTAGTCCCAGCACTCAGACAACCAGGGCTACACAAAGAAACCCTCTTTTAAAAAACAAAACAAACAAACAAGAACCACACAAACAAAGCACAAGACCAGGGTGGATGCTCTGGTCTTTTGCAGCGCTGTTCATTCCAGAGACTGAAGTCACCCTTCTTCAACAGGTCCTCCTGCCCTGTCAGGAGCAGCTCAGCCCCTGCAGCTCACCTCAGCATACCCCACAGTCATGCACTGCACTGATTTCAGGGTCCACGAGCATTTCGCTAACTGCATGTCTATGCTCATGTCTGCTCCAGAAGAGCTTATGAAGCACCTTGTCTGCTCCAGAAGAGCTTATGAAGCACCTTGTGAGGAAATATGGTAAGGAGGGTTTCTTTGCTGTTTGGGATGACAGAGGTGAAGACCTGGAGTTGAGCTTTCATGTCTCTTCACCTTTGGGAATCATGGGGACTCTGTTCCTGGATCTTATTTAAAGGATTATGGATTGTGTGACTTGGGTATACAAAACACCTAATGCAGTGTGGGCACCCAATACACCGTAGATATCACTAAGTCATCTGAGGGTCAGGGAGTTACCAATATACTATGTCTCAAAGAAATTATCAGTCTGCACCAGTATGTACTAGGGTATTTGGATACAGACCGATTTTAATGTACTCTGTAGCAAAACTAACTAAGTTAAATACCATTGCTACAACTTGTCTGCTGAAGTAAGTGTCAGGAGACAAACAGTACTTCTGATAACCTTTCAGACTGTGGTCAAAGGGATCCACCAAGTATCGTTCAACACACAGGGGCATAAGAAGGCCAGGAATCACAAAAGCTCTCAAATTTAAACTTTTCAAAAGATAAATACAGTCTCAGGGATGCAGTACCAGGTTAAACACACAAGATGTTTATCATGCAGTCTTAAATCCATATTGTGTTAAAATGACTAGCCCACTGAAAAGGCGCTGTGAACCTGTATTTTTCACGGATCGTCTCATTACCATGTGAATGGTCCGATTACATTGCATTGTACTTTTTGTGTTAAAAGCATTATTTCAAAAGGCACAAACACTCATAGCACAGAGGTATTTGATAAGCCCATTTCTGTAACATCTTCATTTATTAACATGTTAGAATCTTCAATTAATAAGGTGGGACAATTCCCTTTAATCCCTGAAAAGGTCTGTTTGCTAGAGTCTAGAGAAAGTCACTGGTGAACTAGGGTGCTAGATAGTTTTGCTGGGGTAGTGGATACATAGTAAGTCAAACTGCAGATCCTGGCTTTGCAGCTACTATCCTGAGTACTGTCTTCTGGAAGTTCTGCCTTCTTGAATAGTCTCAATGATGATACAGGATGCCTGCTGTCATCCCTCCCATTTCACATGTGAGGAAATGGAAACTGGGTAAAGGTAAGGGCCCTACCCAAGCAGATGACAGGGTCAGCAGTTACTGCCCAGTCATCAAACCCCAAAGCCCCAGTTCTCCCCAAGACCCTGGCACAGCACACATAGAAGACTTTTAGTGACTTCCCAATTGTGCTCTGTTCATTATTTGAATTTATTTCACCCTTTTAAACATGTGCTTCTAAGACCAGCATGTTCCCTTGGAGCATACTTAAACATAAAGAGCGCCTCACTTCCCCTGGAAGGTCTCCCTCTTTGCACCCTTAAGAAGAACTCTCTTACTTGGCCAGGGAACAGCTTCCCTTTCTCTTTCACATGTCTAGCTAATGTGGCTTTCTTTCTGCTTCCTCGGCTCCTCTCTCATCTCTCTCCTAGGGATTCTCCCTCTGCCTGCAGCCACAGCCTCTGTCTCCAGAGTGCCTCCCCCACACCCATAGGCTGCTAAGGTCTGTGTGCTGGAATCTCCAGGCATCTGCCCACTTATCCTGACTACTGTGGTCAGGAGGGGCCGCTTTTGAATGCAGACAGCCCGTCAGCCAAGTCGAAATTTATACCAGAAATCTATTACCTAATTTTTAAACAAAATGACATGAAATCAGACTTGAAGATATCAAAAACATGCCCAGTTTCTGATTTAAGCAAGAAAATCCACATTGTTACTGCTTCCACCACAGAATAATTTACTGCAACAGGAGTTCTGGATACGATGCCAAAAATGAGGTCTTCTAACCAATGTCAAGGCCAATTATCTTGTGGTAGATCCCACAACAAAAGCAGACCATTGTGACTACAGTCAGAAGCACCACCAGAGAAGCCGGGAAGCTGTGGGGAGTTCTAAGAGGCAGTTTTTACTTTTTCTCTCTGTGTGTCTATCCAAATAAACTACCAGGAACTCTGTGTGTGGGCATTGGCTATATCGGGTGGGCAGGAAGACATGCAATCAGCAGGTTTGTGCAGAGTGGGGACAGGAGACAAGTTGTAGGCTTGTGACAAGGCAGAGTCCCATAGCCATGCCCTCCACAGGTCACAATCCTCCCTTCACTAACTTTTTCCCAAACACGCATGCCAGGAGCATCCTATGGCTCTTTCTTGGGAAGGGGAGAGTGGGTCTCTACTCAGGACTACATACCCAACAGTGAAGAACTGTCTCATCTCCTGCCTCCGGGAGCGCATCAGTTGCTTGTACTCTCCAATCCGGAGCTTCTTGCCATCCACAATGCACGTGCGTTTCGGCCGGGGTTTGTACTTGTAATTTGGGTACTTCTCTAGGTGGATCTTGCTTAGCCGGGCCTGTTCTTCATAGTAAGGTTGCTTCTCCTGGTTGGACATGGATTTCCAGCGAGATCCTAAACATGAAATTAGCCTTAAATATATAAGCGGTCATGGTGATGGTGACATGGTCCAGATCTAAATGACTGGTCATTTCTCCCATTACTTCACTGCCTTTTCTCGGGAGCTCCTGTTACCACACACCGCTGAGCCTCCCAACTTGTTCTTTAAACTACAGAGCCAAAAAAACAAGAGCAAAATCTACAATGTATTTATTGTATTTTTTTCTCTCAATATTTTATGACTGGTGATATTATGTTTTTTTGTGTACATACGTGGGTGTTCAGGTGTGTCAGAGGACATCTTTGGGAAATTAGTTCTCTCCTTCCACTTTTATAATGACTCTGAGGATTGAACTTAGGTCACCTCACCAGGCTTATGAGACAAGTATCTTCACCTTCTGAGCCAGCCCTATTGTGCAACTGTAAAATGGCTTTGCTGCCATAGCCAAGAGCTTCCCTGATTAGCTGTCTTTCAGCTCCCACCTCTCTCCCTCTCCCCTCTTCTCTCTCTCTCCCCAAGGGTTAACAGCACAAACCTTCAAGGCATGCTTCTGAGATTGAACAGAATTCTCAGAAACTTGAATCTGTCCCACACTCCAAGCCTCTTTAGGCACATGCTAGCATTCTTACATATATAGAGACCTCCCCTGTGCACGGTCACCTCTAGTGTGACATACCTCTACTAAAAAGGTTGTAGCTATAAAAGGGGAAGTGCAGTTGAAGTCATATGCACCATTCTCAAATTCTATAAATGATCACTCAAAGATGAACTAATAAAAGCACAGAGTTTTTAAAGTATGGTTTATACAGGAAGAAGGAAAAGTATTCCCTTCTCTAATATTGTTTACAAAGAATTATCTAAACACTTGACGGAGAAGGGATGTGTTTTTTCACATGTATTGAATTGCATTTTTGTGTCTGGTGGATAAAGTGGTCACAGCTGTGCAGACTGGATGTTAGCAGTTCTTCAGTGGCGATTCTTCACACGTAAACAAATGGCGAAGTTGTACAAATAGTCTCAGTAGCCAGCAATATCCCGGTTTGCTCTCACAGCATCCCTGTCCTTTCCTGATGGTTGCATGAAATTGTGCAGACCCATTGGCTGTGCCAATCAGCTTGTTATGCTGGCTGCCAGCAACGTAGGGCCCCAGGTTAGGATTCCTGGCACCCTTGAAATGTGAAATGCTCGTGCATAACAGTTTACATTTTAATGAATATACTTTTCATGTTCCTCATAATGTTTTCACAGGATGCATATCAATAATAGAGATTCTTCAAGGCTGCCAAGATGGAAACAGAGGGCGTCTGTGCCCATCTGAAAGCTTACAAATGCTGCTACCGAAATGGCAAGAAACAAACATGAAGTTATCAGCAGCTGTGAGGCTGGAGTAACACTGATTTCTTTTATATGTCTTTGAATTTGTATATATATATATATATTCTACCCATTAGGAACATTTTAGCTTGTATTTAAATTAAAAAGAATATCACTCCTCTGCCTATCTCTGAAACCCTAAAATTGAAGTTTCTCTAAGTGGAAGTGATATTTAGCACTTGCTTTAGAATTCAAAAGTACCAAACAAAAAGGAAAAAGCCTGTGTTTCCATGTTCTACCTCTATTTGGTCCAAAGTATGTTTTAAATTTTCTTAGAGGCTCTTGTCTCGAAATGTCTCAGAATCAAGTTAAATCATTTATTTTGTGACAAAACACGTGTATTTGTGTATGCCCAGATCACTGGTATTTACTCAGGTTAAATATTTATTGCTCTTGAACAAAACATTTAAAGAATTAAAGCCACAGTTTAAGCCTGGTGCTTTCCAGCATCTTACACAGCTCCTTCGGGCTCTGTTCTACAGTGGCAGCTTAAACAGAACAGGGCCGTCTGTGTTTCTTCTCTCTAAGAGGAAACATGTTGACTGTAATGCTGCATGTTGAATAAAATATGTTCAATATGTTGAGCACAACAGCTCCAAACTGTGTAATCTATGCTAGCAGGCTTACCCTGATGGTCTAAGGCTTGAGTTTAAGCTGGGAACCTGCAGGACAGTGCTGACAATTCAGGGCGCTGCCCTGAGGTTGCAGCTCAGCACATGGCTATAAAATCTGAACTAGGCATAACTGTATTAAATCTAGCTTCAGTTTACAAGTCTTCAAGTTATCATTAGAGACAGTGTTTTGCACCCATGAATTTCACACTATTTGGGAGGCACCCCTTGTACTTGGCGAATTTTGCCCATGGACCATGTGAACCTGGGAGAACTCACCAAGTAGAACCACTACCTGTAATGTCTGTCTGTCTTTGTGAGTCCTGTGACCTCACTCAATAGTTGCTAAATTTACAAGGTAAGCACACCACTCTAAGAAGTTCGGCTCTAAATTAAAGTGTTTAGCCAGGCTTACCCTAGTGATAATTCTGTCCAAGAAGAAAGTTTGCAGGCCTTGTCTTAGCACACTCAACAACCCTTCACCTAAACTGGTGCGGTGGCACTCTGAGGCTGATGTGGGTACTTGCCTTATTTTCATTTGCCCTGGCAAGCGGTTTCTCTTAGGAGGTCACTTCTGCCCCTGTTTCCCACCCTTGCACCCACCCCACCCTCCTTGTAGGGTGAAAGGCCAGCACCAGCTAGACTGTAGCACTCGCCTAAGATTTTGCTAATGTTGGAGTTATGCATGTCAGGGAAAGCCTGAAGAATTTTCCTCCTTTCGTCCTTCGCCCAAACCATGAATGCATTCATTGGTCGCTTGATGTGAGGCTCGCTGCTGGCACGGCCGCGGGCATCCCTGTAGACGCGTGCTTCAGCCACAGTGGCGCCTCCTGTTGGCCAACAGTAATACTGCTGTAGTTTAGCTGCAGAGCCATTCATTGCTTTGCTTCCTGTAATATTAGGGTAGGAAGAACAAGATGAGGAAAGCATTATTATGAGGGCATTTCACACTTTTCTACCTGGCTCCACTGCTGTCTCCAGGCCCGCCCGTCTTCTGTTCTAAGAGGTCTTTCAGAAGCAGACAGTTTTAAACGATGTTTCCACAAGCCTTGCTGCCACAGTGCCGGAGACAGTCGGCTGAACTGATTTTCTATGTTGTTCTCTACACCACACACTACATCGGTTGTCTGTGGTAAGGAAATAATGTTGGTGGGCTCCCCTGATATAATGCTTTCCTTCAAAAGCAAACTCTTAACAATCATTTCTAAAAATCTGCGACTTCAAACTATGTGTGTCCCCAAATGTGCCCCTGAGGCCTTCTACTCCTTCAAGCTAGACGCACTATCTTTCAAGTCGTATTCAATTGTTGCTGCTTCAGGAATGAATTAATTCAATAAAATGCACTCATTGAGCAATCACTTATGAGGGAAGCTGTGTGCACTATGGATAGGAAGGTGAATAAAGCCTTCAGGAAGCTTACAGTCCAGGGAGGCAGACAGTTATGACTGGCTATGTGGGAAACAGGGCAAGACTGGAATTAGCAGGGCACCAAGAGAATATAAGGCAGGATGGTCAGTCAGCCAGTGCATCCTGGGAGGCATGACATCAGCTGACCCTGGAAGGATGAACTGGAGTCAGCAGGTAAGTGAGGGAGAAGATAAAAGGCAACCAGGAAGGGCATTCTGGTTACAAGAGCAGCCATGATGGTGAGGATCTCCATTCAGGATGTACTGGCCTCTCTGGCTGCCAGTTCGCGCCCTGAAGTAATTACTGCTTATGTGACTGTCTCCTTCTGATAGTTCCACTCCATCCCTGGAACATGAAATCCCTAAAGTCAGAAATTCTCTTATTCTCATACTTGTATATTGGTAATTCCCAAACAACATAGTAAACACTAAGTAAAAGGTAACTGGTCTTCAATTCATATGCAAAAATAGTAGACTAATAAATACCTGATATGTTTCTGTTGATAAAAAGGATTTCTTTATTGTTTACGAAACCTTGACACTTTCTGAAGACCTAACTTATAGCACACTGGAGAGACAACTCCTCCAGGACAGGGTGGGGGCAGAGGCTTGACTTGCAGCTGGAGTCCTGGAATCTTGTGACATATCTGGCACACAGAACTCTAATTCCTAATGTATGTTAAATGAATGAGTGAATGAAGCTCTGGCTTCTTCATACACCCCACGAGTGTGACACACTGATGTGTGCTTTGCCTTGTCTTAACTACTGCTTTCTCTATGTAGATTGAGAACTGCTATGGTGAAATATGGAGTAGGTCCAGCTGATAGCTTCAGTCAGTGTTCCTACTATACAAACTAGAAATCCTGTACCCCTCTCCCAAATTCAGTATGAATTAAAACCAACACCTCCATTTTCCAGAACAATCCATTCAGTGCAAGCACTGGGATTTTGCAGGAGCAACACACCCCATCAATCTCTGGTCCTTCTGTCCTATTTCCAGATACCTTGCTTAAGGAGCAATTTGTTTGTGTCAAAGCCAGTAATAAATTAGGACATTAAGGGGTGCTATTATTTGGAAAATATGGTCATCATTTACTACAGACAAAAGATAGGATAAAAGAATGGAATATGGTTAATATTGTGGAATTTTTCCCTCAAAATGAAGGAGGGCAGTGAGGCCACTTTCTGAAGATCATGAAAAAAATAACACACATTTTATAAAGAGCCCTTCCTCAAGCGCACTAGACAGAATGATGCGTTACTCAGAAAGGCTCAGGTCCCAGGATGCATAACTAATATGCTACCTTTTTGCCACCATACCCACAGTACATTAATTTCATTTAAAATGCACTGACCATACAGGATAAATTGATTTCACTTTCCGTGGGTTTGACAGCCATGTTTATTGTGCAGTGAAATGCAGTGTAGCTTCCAGCTGACAATATCCATCAACATGGGGCGATATGCTGACTGCTGGGCCAGATGAAGGCATGCATTACTCTGGACGCAAAACACTCATTCAGATACGACAGTGTCTTCTCCTGAGGATCACGGTGGTAATTTATGACACCCTTGGTGCCATTACTTTACAACTGACATGGATGCAGCAATTTATATACTGGCATGTGTACACATAAAAGGAGAAAGGTTTGTGGAGAATGTCAGATGTGAAAGCAGTTCAGTATTATTCTAAGTTAACTATTATGCCACAGGTGATTAACACTCAGGACCTAATTTTACTGCTGGATTTTCTCTCTACTAGAAAAACCCAAGAGCCAGCTTCTCACTTCTTCCTTTGCAATGGTATTTCATAGTGAATGAGATGTTTTACCCTCCCATAGATTGGCAGAAATCATGGTGGGACTTTAGAACTTAGTCCAGAGACCATATATCCCATACCACACTACTGATACTGATTGTTCTAGATTTGTGCCCAGTTCTCTCTCTTCTGTTTTTCTTCTTCGCCCCCACCCCACTTCTCTTCTTCCTCTCTCCTAAGGCTGCTACACTGCCTTAGCTTAATCTTCTTTTCAGGAGCTCCAGTGATATTCTGCATCTTGTAAGCCACAGAGATCAGCTTCTCCCTCCACCAAAGTGTTTTACCTTTCCCAGCATGTACCACTTTTACCATCAGTCCCAGAGAGGAACTTTAGGGCTCCAAGGATAAATCCAGACTGACAGAATTCAAGCACAGTGCATACTCCTATAAAACGCAAAGGAAGAAGGAGACGGGCAGTACTTGAAGATGTAGGTCTGCGTCACCCTCCTCCCCTCTCTTCTTTCTTTTTCTTGTCACCTCTTTTCTCTTCCAGAAGGAATGAGCTGAAAAATGGAGGTTATCTTAAATGGGGAGTCCTGTTAGGAAGAACCAAGATTTTGGAAGAAGAGACTTATCCTAGGAGAGCAAAGCTTAAAATCATGAACTGGACCTGATATCTGACCAGCTGTTACTGCACTGTGACTTTTAATATTATGCAGATCTGCTGTGCCCAGGCCCCACTGCAAACCTCAGGTAGACATAGGTGTTTGCCTGGCTTCCTTCCTCATCCTCCACTTCCTTCTCCTCTTTGTGTTCATATCCTTTCTCTCCCGACTTCCAAATCTCCTAAGGTAACCCACGACAACAAAAATGATATCTGAGATGTCACTCTCCTTAACTACTGCTAATATCCTAGAAAGAAGATGTCCTTTCCCAGACCTTGCAATACCCTGATTTGTTTTCAGGTTCATAGAAGAAACACAGCGCTAAACTACAGATGCTTCGCAGGGACATGCTGAGGGCATCTTGGATTTTCGTGTTTTTGCAGTGGCTGCACCTCACAAAGCTTCTATGAAGCTGTCTAGAGCTCCCTATACAGAAAGATGCTTTCCAGCAAAGACTTCCTGGGCCGACCCTTTTGATAGGAAACGTCTCTTGTGTCACTTTCTTTTTTACTGAAAGACGGCAACTCTTCTATCACTTGAACTTTAGCTCGAGATTTGAAAAAAATGGGGAGAGAATTTCACAAGGATGTGAGAGGTGGGGGGAGTCTTAGACAGTGTACTAAACTTCCATAAAATCTTTCTTATAATGCAAGAGAATTGGGGACTGTAGTATCCCTAGAAATAAATACATACACTATACATGCATGTATAAATTCAGAGATTAAAATGGAAATTATATTTTAAAAGTCCCTTTTTAAAGATAGAAAATGTTTTTACAGAACACTATACATTA
Organism: Ellobius talpinus; assembly: GCA_001685095.1. Classification (NCBI taxonomy): domain Eukaryota; kingdom Metazoa; phylum Chordata; class Mammalia; order Rodentia; family Cricetidae; genus Ellobius; species Ellobius talpinus. Next base: position 54,586 of record LOJH01000287.1, on the reverse strand, counting down.
TTTTCAAAAGATATTCTATCAATCTATATATTAGAAACCCCAAATTGACCTGTTTTAAGTAACTTCTAAATTATATATATCAAGTATGCCATGGCCTATTCATTTTTTGAAGATATCATTAAGTACATAAAGAAAAGTGATCCCTGATAGAGATCACTCAGTGTTGCATGAGGTACTTCTACCAGTGGAGAAAAGATTTGTGAAGTCAAGAGGCTCCCACCGAAAGTGGCTGGAAGGAGTGTAGACTCTCAGTGATGTATAGGGGACCACAGCTTCCCTGCTGACTTTGAGTCTTTACTGGCCAGCATCAGCAGCCTGAAGGACAGCTACTGAAGGCCAGGACAGCAGCACCTTCCGGGAGGCTGAAGACCCTGTCTGCTGGGACCTCCTGCTCTGTACAGTATCCCTGCACCAGGGGGGCTTGTGTTGGTTAACTCATCTTTCATCTCCAGAGAAGGCTGTGCAAGTACAAAATTTCAGGTAAACAAAGGAATCTGCAGGGAGAGGATGGAAGCTGCCAAGACAAAGATTTCCTTAGGAAGTTGTGAAGTGAGTGATTTAGAGAGGACAGAAAGCTGAGTTTTTCCAGGTGGGTTGTTAACAAGGCCCAGTTCACCATCACAGCCTGTGGCAATGGTCCTGAACTAACCTTACAAAGGGGCCTTCCTGGGTAAATCCCAGCGGCTGTCTGGGTGAGTGAGTGTTCAGTGTGGGGTTTGTATATACAAAGTTTTCTCTAGGAAGACATTCTGGATATTTCTATACTGTGCTTGGTAATCACCCACACACAAATTCAGTAAATTCTCACAACAAATTCTCAGTGTGCGGGAAGTGCCAGGATAGGCCTCCCCAGAGCTAACTAGCATAAGCACTAGTTTGGATAGGGGAAGGACACCCGGTGAAAAGCTATACACCAGTGCTAACACAAGTGATCTCAGAGCACTGTGAAAGGGCATCCTTGGGGTGCACGGAGGTCATCATGACAGACCTGAGAGATAAAGCATAGCTTGAACCCTTCAAGAAGGGCAGGATTCAGTGAGCATGGTGTCAAAGTGCCCCAGGGAATCAGTATGAATAAAGACACAGACTTGCAACTGGAGCACAGGAAGATGCTGGCATTCGCTGGGGTTTCTGGAGAAGGGAGGGATGCACTCACAGATGAAACTAGAAAAATAAACAGCGCTGGATTGCTAAGCACCTTGAATACCAACCTCAGAAGCCTCTAAGGTATTTAAGCTGAGAGCAAATGTATTCTAGAGGAGATCAAAGCAGAAGCTAAATGAGCGAATCCCACCAAACTGTCTTGGTGATTAACTGGGAGCACATGAGGAAGGGAGAAGGACGGTGCCTAAATACTCTCTGAAGGCTTTAAGAACTCACGTTTTGTCAGGCTGAATGAAAAAGACTGGCATGAAGCAAATCTACCCTGGCATCTAGTAGTAGCAGATAGCTTTCATCAGACCAAACCTGAAGGAGATAAACACTTGAAACTCGGCAGCAATCTGAAGACACCAGAGGGCTATCAAAACTGAGCAGAAATTGTGGAGGACTTTATCCCAGAAGGAAGGGAATTTCATGTAATGAAATCCTGCCTTTGCAGATTTTCCACATGGAGATACTTCCCGGTGTGCACGTACAGAACGGCTAGATGCAAACAGAAAGCCTGTCAGTGCTGCTGATGGTGTAAGAGCAGGCTGTGGCTTCCAGGTCTGAACCCCGAATTCCACAGGTAAAGGTAAAGGGCGAGATCTCTCAGGTTTTTAACATATGAATGGTAAAGAGATTAAATATGGGACAACAATAGCACAGTGGTTAAGGAAACTAAAGTGACAAAAATTTAACTGTAAGAACACACCCTCCGGGACACCATTAGAAATGCAGGTGCAGAGCAGAGGGAGGCTCTCAGCACAGGGGAGGCAGGCCTGGAGAAGCAACATGGAAGCAGGGAGGATGTTTTTAAAATGCAGATTATATGATCTAAGCCCATCACAAAGTCAGGCTAGATAAAACAAGTCAAATAATTCAATTTTAATTCAGAGACTTTCCAGAATGAAAACCAATGAAATACAAGAGAGACATAATAAAAATAATTTTTAAAACATGAAGGCTTAGTAATTTGAAAAAAAATCAATAAAATTGGCATACCTATTTCAGACTAATCAACAGACAGAAAGAAAAAAAACAAAACATCAATATTTACATTGAAAGAGGGAATTTCACTATGGGTCCTAGTCACATTAAAAAGACAATAAAGGGATATTATCAATGATTGAATTTTTATCAACCTGACAATTTAGATGAAATGAACAAATTGCCTGAAATTTGTTACTAAAATTCATTCAATAAGTAGAAAGCATGAATTCTCTGAGAGCTCAGGAAGGTATTTTAACTTACACGCTAGAAACCTCCCTAAAAAATCTAATCCTTTTTTTCCTAGTGACATGATTCACAGGGAAATTCCATCATGTGAGAGAATGATGAGCATCAGCGTCCCCAACACAAGGACAGAGAAAGAAGGAGCACTTGACAATCAATAGGGCAACTGGCTTGAGCTGAGTTTTAAATCTCAGGAATGGAAGATTAGCTTAAAACTTAAAACTCAGACAATAACCTCCCTTATATCCAAACAAAGAGGAGAACATGAGCAACACAGATTCAGACCCTGGCGCTGACGAAATCCGATGTTCTCTCAGGACAAAGGGACTAAGGAAGGTGGAACAGCAGAGAACTTTTTCATTCTGTTCAATGCATTTAAGAAGCCTACAGCTCACACCACACTTAACCATCATTAGTCAATAAAAACAGAAACACACAGAAGAGCACATGCCACTGTCTGTTCAAAACAATTGTCTGCAAAGAAAATTCTAAGGCATCTACAAAGATGGTTACTAGAATACATGAATTTTTCAGTATTGTGACATCAAATAACACAGAAATCAAGTGTATTTCTGTACACTGGCAGTAAACAATCAAAATCATTTTTTAAAAAAAATTGAACTAGGCATGGTGACACCCATCTTTAATCCCAGAATTTAGGAGACAAAGAAAGGTGGATCTCTGTGATTCTGAGGCTAACCTGGTCTACACAGTGAGTGCCAGGCTAACCTGGTCTACACAGTGAGTGCCAGGCCTGTCTCAAAAATAATTTACATATGTACTAATACCTGACAGAAAAAACTAAATTAACCAAAAAATGTTCAAGAAATCTATATGGAAAACAAAGTGCTTGGACAATCAGAGGGCTTAAATAAATCAAGAATGCACCATGTCCATGAAGCAGAAAAATCAACATCATTAATTTATCAGTACTTCCCAAATTTACTTATTCCTCAAAGTTTCTTGTAGATATTGACACATGAATTCAAAACTCATATGAAAAGGAAAGCAGGGAGAAGAGCAAGGCAGACTTGAGAAAAGCTGGAAGACTTAATAGACTTCTTGGAGAGAGGCCATGGCAGCCACCATGAGAACTGACAGTCTTTCAACAACTAGCACTAAGAAAGGGAATAAATACAGTGAAAAGAGTGGCCTTTGACCTCTCATCTCACACTCAACAATTCATCTGAGATGAGTTGTGACTTAAAATCAAAAGTAAAATTGCAACACTCTACACAAAATAAAGAGCGATATTGCAGAGTGACTTTGAGTTAAGAGTCTTTTGATGGCATATACAGCTCTAAGCTTGAAAGAAAAAGAACAAATTGAAATTATTGTTTTATTTTGAAGCATCAAAATAAAAGCTCCACTCATCAAGAGTCATCGTTGACTGTGGGGCAGCTACAGGTGACCTGTCATCCTAGAACTCTCCTGGTTGAGGAAGGAGGGTCATCAGGAGTGCCAGGCCTGCATGGCCACAAAACATGTCCCACGTCAGTCTGGGCAACAGAGTGAGACCCTGTTTCAGAAGACAAAAAAATAAACAAATAGTATACAAATGTAAAGAACAGGTTGGGGAAAATTATTCAACGCATTTATCTGGTAAGACTTTTAATCTAGAATATATAAATAACAGCTACCTAACAACAAAATCAGAGTACCCATCTCTCTCTGCTTCCTGACTGCAGACAGTGACCAGCCACCTACACTCCTCCTGCCACGCCTTCCCCACCTTCAACTCTACCCTCCGACCCTGAGCCAAGATCAACCATTCATCCCTTAGAAACAAAGGGATAAAAGTAAACATCTCATTTTAAAAAGGGCAGAAGATAAACAGTTTATAAAAGAAGTTATAGCCAATGGAGGCAGGGAAAGCTATTCTGTACAATTAATCATCAGGAAAATGCAAATTAAAACCACAATGAGATCTCATTCCACATTTGCTACAATGGCTTAGAAATGAAATGTTGGCAAGCATAATAGGGACAACTAGCAGAAATGTGAAACAGTAAATAATTTCCTGGCAGTTTGTCCTACAATACAACAGTTTCACTCCCCCGTGCCTCTCCAAAATAAATGAAAATTTCTGTCCAAAAATATCGTAGAAGTACTAGACAGAATTCGAAATAATCGGAAAATAAGTATACACACAATAGGACACTGCCCCAAGAAAAATGTTTTAAAATACATTTAATAAAAATGAAAGTAATAAAATTATAAAATGAAAAGCCAACCAACTTACAAAAAAATTTTTTTTTTCCCTGAAGATTTTTCCTAGGAACATTGAGAAATGTGTGGTATTTTTAGGTCATGGTTAACTCAAAGACATTCTTGTTCACCAAAACAATATCATTAGGAAGGGTCAAAAAGCTATCATTGGTTGCTTATGAGTAAATGGAGGTCGGACCAGCATCAGGTGGCACCATAGGACAGTGCACAATCGCATCAATTCAGACTGTTTCATTGTCACCAAAATGATGGCTTCTCTCCCTGAGTTACTCTTTTGACATACCTGCTGCACATGCTAGCCTCTTATGCGGTTAGTAGGCGTGTAGATGGGAAGGGAATTCTGGCAAGGACATGGGATATTAGAAAGAAAAGTTAGAAGCTATGTTCAGTTGATGTTGGCTCGCCATGCTCATCCTACAAAATCCAAATTGCTGTGGTAGAGATAACTCACTATTGTTGACAGCTGCCTGTCTCCAATCAGGAGTGCCCTTTGCTAACTTCTGTTCCAGCTTACCACCAGAATGGTAACTTACTTTCATTACAAGAATGCTTATTGAAATTAAAATTTGATTTCTTCTTGTTCAAAATGAAACAACATAAAAATGGGGAAAGGGGTTGGCTTTCCTAGTGGCTAACTTAGTAAGAAACACATTCTGTGGCTGAGAAAGCCTTCATTGCAAGGGAAGCAATTGCTCATCATGTTTGAGAAACAGACTGCCAGGCCTGCAGGGCATGGCTTGTCCCTCTGTCTTAGAGATCATCAGCTAGGTGTGTTCGTTTGTTTATTTTGCAGTGCTGGAGACCAACCCAGTGCCTTGCACATGCGAGCTAGGCAAGTGCCACACTGCTGAGCTACAGGGCCAAGCCCTAGCTGGGCAGATTAGTGACGCTGGCCTGCTATAGGGGATCTGACTTGAGGAAGAGAGTAGATAGATGATTGTCTCTTCTGAACTAGAGCCTGGTAAAAAACTGAGAACCAACAATGCAGAAGCAAAAGATGGGATCTCTGTGGTCCTTTGCCTGAGGACCAGTTCTTCACCTGCCAGTGTAGGGAATACCATAAATATGTTTTCATTTCCCTGTTTTCATCCCAGGATTCTACAATTCCACTATGACAAATACCCTACATTTACTTCAACTACAGAACTTGTCTATACTAAGAAACTTAATAGATAAACAATAAAGGTGGACAGATAGATAGTGACATGCAGTATACAAACAAAGAAAAAAACCTCTTTGAATACAGGAACAGTTAATCAGTTGCCATTCCAAAATGATCCTTTGGGAAGCAATTTATCTTAGTTTAGATAGATGAAGCCAGAAGTCACATTCTAGAAGAGCACACCAGGTGCAATTATGCACAAAACAATACTTACAGAGTGTTCTCCCCAAATACATGATCTCAGTCCTCCTCCCAATACTTTGAAACGGGAGGGAAGGTAGACAGCATTTGGACCTAGGCTCCCAGATTATGTGACCACACCCTGTGGTGACCAGTCTCCACCATATCAATAAGGAACAGCCACACCTAGAACTCAGGTCTGCCAGATTTCAGTCTAGCACACCTCCTTTAGGTAAAAGTTCCCAAGTCACTATGGGGAGATTTGAGAAATGAATTTTAGAGCCACCATCTCTTGCTGGGATGGTAAGTGTCTCCCTGTAAGGATGCTCTTCCTTGCGCAGCTAAGCACACCCAAGAAGCCCACTGCAGGATTTGAAGTTCACGCCCTTAAGTGCATTCTGAGATGCTGCCCCTGAACAAGTACACTTGGAGAAAGCAGTGGAACTGAAATTGCAGCAGGGATTAGAAGGGTGTTAAATTAAGGTATCCTCTGGTTTCAGGGCTCTGAGAGTGTCACTGTAGCCAGCGCTTCTCTGGTTTTCCATTAGAAACTCCCTTCTTTTTAAAAGATTAACAAGAAGAACCAAAAGGGAATTCCCTAAGGTCAGCTCTGAGGAAACATAGACTCTAATTCAATAACTCGGCTTCTGCCCTGAAAAAGGCTTTATTATTGCAACATCCATATGGAGCCAATTGGACATTAATGGCTAATCAATCCCTCTGCTTTCTATTCTACTTAAAGTGTCACAAACCATGTTTAGATTAGCCCATTTCCTGCTAAGGATTGCTCAAGATGTCTTTTGTTCTTTCAGGCCCAGCCCGATGCAGGCAGCTTACACAAACACATGAGCAGAGTGGCGCAGGAGTTATAGAGTGCCATATGTGGGTGAACAAAGGGGCTATACTAAAGCCTTTTGTGGTATTTGTTAATGTTTTTCATCTGAGCTTAAAAAGGCTTAATGACTTTGCGGTGAGCTGGTGCATGTGGCCCGTGGCTTTGCAAAATGAAGGGAATTCTCACCAGTGGTTCAGCGTCTCCTGCTCTAGGTTTTGGTTTAATTTTTTTTTAAATTCTCAAGTTATATTTGCTTCATACAGATAGCTGAAGAGAGTCCTTTAGCTTGTTTCAGCTACAGGCTCCCATGGCAGCTGGCATGACTTCTGTGCTTCTCTATTTTAATGACCGGGAAGTGGCAGAGAGCACGGAATATTCCACTTATCTGTATGCCATGTGTAGCTCGGGAGGGCTCGCGTGCCGGTGAGCCCAGGTGAACAGCGACGTTTAAGCTTGAACTAGAGACTGCTGGGTATGAAATAAGACAATAAGCGGTTTTGGCTTCCTAGGACTTGAGGGGAACCAGCGTCTGGTAACAGCAGAGGCCCGTGGAGGACACAGAGACTGCTGAAAGCTGGTAAACTAAATAATTCACGCAGCTCAGCAGCTTCTGGCTTCACCCAGCCCTCGTTCCTACCACAGACTATGTGGAATGAAGCACCAACCAAGGCAAAGAAAAGCTTATAAACAAGACACTACCTGATCCATCTTCCCAATTCTCCCCTTGCCGATTGCTGCAGTCCTCCAGGTCTCTGCCAGACTCCTTTAAAATCTAGCCTTCTGGTTTGTATTCTTCCTTTTCAGGTTCAAATACTTTAACCTCCACAGAAATACCATTTTCTGATTTCAGACAGAGTGCACTGTCACACATTGACTTCTGACCAGGCCACTCCTGTATCTGCACGTGTCCAGTGCTCCACCCATGCCCATGCCCATAGAGGAATCTCAACCTCCAGAGCATCAGGCAAGTTTGTCTCTCGGTATGGCTCCAGTGCCATCTCTTGCCCTCTACTCAAAGCATGGGCTTTTTGTTTTGTTTTCACGTTTGATTTTTTAGCAGTGGAGTGTACTACCTCTAGTTCGTACATACTGGTTTCATGCTACAGATCCCAGCTCTCTATTTTCCTGCCACAGCATGTCCACCTTGCAATCACTCCCTGATGACCCATTTTAAGGACTGTTCATCCTAGGAAAGTCTGACATGCTCACCACGTTTGGCTAAGCATTCTAGGTTCCAATAGCCTGTGCCTTATGTCTACCTCTAACATGATGCTTATCCTAACTCACCCTTATCCCTAGTTACAGGTACCCACCTTCACCAAATGCAGTGAGTGCATGATGTCTATCCATAGCTCATCCCAGGGACTAGCACAACCAGCCATAAAGTAAATGCGGAAGCATGTACTGAGACAGCAGGAAGTAGCAGCTATCTGCCACAACAGGGATTTGAGAGACATGTCTGTTGTTTCCCTGGTATCTGGGAATTTCTGTAGTTGGACTGTAACCATGTCCCCATTTGATTTCTCATATCTTGTCAAGTGCCTGGTAAGAATAGTAGTGATGGAAAAAACATACACTAATGGTGGTTTGAAGGCCACACACTGTCATTAATCCTTTTGCTATTTCTGTTGACTTGCCACACTGAGCAGTTCTCATCTGCTACCTCACCACTTCCTGGACAACCTTGGCAGAAGGGTAAGAGGGTCTGAACTTCTTGGGAGTATTAAGTCTGAATGCTGTTGCCAGTGCCATGGAGTGGGTGTAAATAGGTAAATGAATGTATGCATGAGCTCATAAAACCACACAATGAAACCTTCCTGAATAGCATAACATCAGGGTAAGACATCCTCATGAAATCAGAGAATTTGTACATAAAGGGATAATAAGAGCACTTAATACACACCTATTGTTCCATGGGAAGAAAATGAGAAGTCAAATGACACCTGAATCTCAGTAAATGACTCACTGGAAGCTCCGATGTGACTGCCCAAAGATCACATGCTTGCCATCAACATGAACTTCATGGCCCTTTTCTCTTCTGTGTTTCATTTCATTTCATTTGTTCTAGGGAGTCTTTCTCTTTGACAGTAGAAACGGAGAATGCAGTTTATGGGTATAGGAAAAACTAACTTTGTTTTCAAAGCTAGGGTATGGAAAGGGTATGAGAAAGAGGTGGCTCAAGGGCTCAGAGTAGTGACTCCAACTACAAATATCTCCATCCTGAAACTTCAACACAATAATTAATGGCATCTGATATTTCTGTGGTTCAAGTGTTAAAAAATGAAACTTTTACACGTGTTTTTTCTCTTGATTTTTAATGAAAACCATAGGAAATGCTATTCATACAAGGGCCATTGGTTCAATTGGCTCTTTTTGGAGAAAACTGGGAAACAGTATGGCTAAGATGCTATGTGTGCATTTTAATAGATCTGAGTATGAATTATACAGTTAATCTTTCCTAGAAAAGTGAGTTATTTCTCTGGTCTATAATTTCATCTGCCTATATAAGAGGGTTAACAGTTTCTACTTTGCAGCATTTTGCTAAGGAGAAATGGGAATGCATGTAAATTCCCAGCACAGGGACTGGAGCCCCGAGAACCCGCAGCAGTGCTGGGGGGGAGTAGGGCGGAGGTGTTCATTCTAGTTCTGCAAGGGCAGAACAAGTGACCTTACTAGCATCTGACTTCTTTCTGAGCTCTCTTCATATCTGGTTGATGTGTTCTAGATTTCCTGCTCTGTTCTTTAGATGGTTAAAAATAAACTCACAGGTTAACTGGAGGGAGTGGGCACAATTTACTCCTTAACAGAATAAAGTTCCAAAGCCAAACGTATTTCCAGAGGGTCTGTGTGATGCAAACTAAAACAAAGTGAATGTTCATAAAGTCTGACCAAGGTTATTCCACACCTCCTGTTTCCCCTGACACCAGGCTCCAGTATGAGACCTGCCACCAAACCAGGCTGCTAGACCAGAAAAGGGAGAAACTTTCTTTTTCTTCTTCTTTTCTCTTATTTTCTTTTGAGAAATGTCTCAGGTCACCTGGCTTTAAACACACTATGTAGCTGGAGATGACCTTAAACAGCCAATCCTGCTTTAATCCTGTGATCACAGGTATGCACCACTCCTACCCACAGCATATGAAGCTAGAGGGATTGGACCCTGGGCTTCCTGTGTTCTAGGTGCGCACTCAACCAACTGAGCTCCACCCCCACTGCTGGAAGACAGTGTTATCATATGAACTTAGACATCAGGTTTTTCATGAAGACCCTGGTGTAGGAGTTCCTTCTGTTTGTGTGTTGCTTTCATTGGTTAATGAATAAAGAAACTGCCTTGGCCTAGTTGATTGGGCAGAACTTAGGTAGGCGGGGAAGACAGAACTGAATGCTGGGAGGAAGAAAACAGAGTCAGAGAGAGATGCCATGGATCTGCGGCCAGAGGCAGCCATGCTGAATTTTACCTGGTAAGCCACTGCCATGTGGCGATATACAGATTAATANTGTGTGTTGCTTTCATTGGTTAATGAATAAAGAAACTGCCTTGGCCTAGTTGATTGGGCAGAACTTAGGTAGGCGGGGAAGACAGAACTGAATGCTGGGAGGAAGAAAACAGAGTCAGAGAGAGATGCCATGGATCTGCGGCCAGAGGCAGCCATGCTGAATTTTACCTGGTAAGCCACTGCCATGTGGCGATATACAGATTAATAGAAATGGGCTAAACTAAGGTGTAAGAGTTAGCCAATAAGAAGTTAGAGCTATGGCCAGTGTTTTAATTAATACAGTTTCTGGTTATTTTGGTAGCCCGGTGGACGGGATGAACAAGTGGGCCCTCTCCTTGCAACAGGACCCAATGGAGTAAGAAAGGATTGGGGTTATTGGTTGTAAAACTAACAAACAGAGAAGGCCCTGGGGCTCCTTCCGAGTTGCTTTTCTACCTTCCACTCTAAGTGATTGTGACCATCAGTGCAGAGCCATGCTTTACTTTGTCCCCAAGCAGGACCTATCTTCCTGCAGAACAAGGAATGGATACTATGATTTCTCTGCCATGAAAGTAAGCCTATATATTTATTCGAGATACTACATTGTAGTTCAGTTAGTTTTTATGAATGAATCCTGAATGTGCCTGCAGACAACACTGATATGTTACTGTGTGAGCTCTCTGGCACCATGACCTAATGTGGTGCAGCATGTGTAGGAAGTTAAAGTGTACACTGGACAAAAGCATTGGAGAATTCACTCTCCTGAGTGAGGGATCCAAGTCCAAAACTGACTTGCCACTTAGGCAGATGGGTTTGTTCACATCTCAGAAGAGAGGAGACCACTAGCTGTTTCCAGTAGATCCCCATGGAAACCCATCCAATGCCTGCTCACTTTCTTCTGATTCAACAAGGGCTGAGGAGGAATTAAGGGTGTAGCTGAGCTCTAAGCCCCACTATGCTTTCCCTTACTCTCAATCTCTTGGATCTATGTCATGCTTTAACAAGGGTAATGCCTGTGTAGTTGATGACAAAGTTCAAATTCCTCACCCTGGCACTCAAGGCCCTCTGCAGCAGGGAGTCCAGCTACTTCTGGAAGGAATTCAAGTCAGCAAATCTGAATGGAGTAAATTTGTGTTGGTCCAGAGGAGGACACAGGTGAGGATGACTCCATTCTCCTGGAGCTTCCCGCCAGCTTTATTGTCTGGGTCTGCTTTTATTGTTCTGTCAGCTGAGCATCTCCTGCTTTCTGTTTGTCCACCCTAGGCGTACTTCCAGTAATGCCCTCAGATCTAGAGTTTGTGCTGTCCACAGCACTGCAGCTTCCTCCTCTAACTGGCACTTCTTCTCTTTCCCAAAGACGAGCTTGAGTATGGAATATGGCAGGCTGCTGTGCCTCTTGTGGGTGCTGCCATGGGATGCCAGCTATATGAGTAGCTCTTTGAGAAACAGTTTTAATTCCTTTCTTACACAAGGGGAGTGGAGAAAACCCCAAGCCAATAAAGTCTTAAATGAATGTGTACATGTCAAAGATCACAGTCTTAGACAATAGTAAAATATAGGATGAGGAAAAAATGAGGAAGTCAACAACAGAAAAGTGGAGAGTTCTTTATAGGTGCTGGTCCTTTAAAACAATAAAAACAAACAAACCAGAGTTCCAAACTTTGAGGAGAAGGAAAGAGTCAGTTAGGCTAAAAGGTTAGTTTCAAGTTCAATCCTGACACTAAGCAAGGACATTTTCAAGAGCATTCAGGCTGGCCTTATGCCTTTTGAATCCCATCAACCTAAGCTTGAGCTGAATGTTACATCCTCATATGGAAAGTCAAATGGCTCTTGCTGTCAGGAGAGGAGGATTATGGTTCAGGGACTTAGACAAAGATCACACCTCAAGAGCTACACAGTCCGTGCATACATGTTAGATAGACCTCTGTGAGCATGCTCACTCTAGTAGACTGGGTTACGTGAAGTCGACAGGCCCATGGCTGAGAAAGTAGTCCCACAGGAGCGTGTGCTGGATGCTCCTGTCTTGGGTCTGATTTTCATGGTAGGAGGTAGCAAGCCTTGTCATTTGTTTGTTGTAGAGTTGGGGCTCACTGTGGTAGAAACAGCGCAGATGCCATCTCTCCCTTGGGATCAGGGCATTCTGTCTGAAGACTATCGTGTGTGTGTGTGTGTGTGTGTGTGTGTGCTTGTTGCTGACAGATTGCACACTTTGTTGCTGACAGATCTTTACAGTGCAGTCTACAGAGAAACCACCCACTGGGCAGGACTCAGTTCCTCACAGGTGGATGGGTGCTTGACTCTTTAAGCCCAGCAACTATGGGAAGCAGACTGAGTTCCCCTTATGAAGTATTGGGATGCAGCTACACAAAACCCTTGACATTTCACTCTCTTGCCCCATCAGGCCCATCTATCACTTGAAGAGTTCAATGGAAATTGTTTTCTCCCAACATTAAAAGTTATTTGGGAGCTTTTAAGACACGGCAAATATATTTCTGTAAGAGAAGTTTATTTGCTTGTTTAAGAGCCCTGCACTTTATATATAGAGCTGATATAAACTGGTGCACAGGAGCCTCTAAAACGGTTTATATCCACAGTAAAATACATTTTTGTGATACTCATAGAACAGTTAGCCCAGAGCCGAGGGCTCCATGAACCCTGCTGATCCCCCTGCCAGTGCAGCTCTTACTCCTCCCTAGCACATCTCAGACCTCCCTCACTGCCTGGCCTGCCTCAGACACCTGCCTACGAGTTCCTCATGGTTCTTCTGCCTAGGGTCTCTAAGATGCCTGAACATGTTGCTTCAGGCAGCCCTCAAGGGTGAGATACTAGGCCTGAAGCACAGCGCTGGCTACCATACCTTCTGGTTCACTGGAGTCTTTTCTGCTTTTAGGTCTATTTCTTCACTCACTATTCCTGGTACACGTTCTAGGAGCTGGATACTCTTCTGAGAAAAGACACATCAGATCTGGCATATGTCTACCCATAAAACCATTTATCTGAAAGATTACATTAGGCTGGGGGTATAGCTCAGTGATCGATCACTTGCCTAGCACAGGCAAGGTTCAGTGTTCAATTCTCACTACTACAAGAAGAGACCAACAAACACATGGCAAGATCACATGGTCCCTAATTGATACTTGCTATATTCTAGCGGTGTCAAGGGTAAATGAGTTCAATTACAAGGCAGTAAAATTAGAGAGTTAAAGAAACCAACAGTCCTGTCACTAGAAACCATCTAAATGATATCAGTACTTCTTAATCTCTGGGTCACTAGCCAGCCGCACAGGATCATTTGAAAACAGAGTGGTGAAGAGGGCAGCAACAGTAAAGGCCCATGAACACACAGTGACTCAAAATCAAGCACATGATGGACCAGAAGTGTTTCTGGAAGCATCCACCTGTGTTGGATTGGGTATGCTCACTGCAGCCTTGGCTCTGAACACAGGCTGTCTGCCCAGCACTGTACTAGGCAAACAACTCCAACAGCAGAGAGAGAGCTGCCTTCCCTCCTCTGGTCAGGCCTGAGATTACAGCATGCTGTGAATCACAGTGCTTCCCCTGTGCTCACCATCTTACGTTCATACAGAGACATAATGGCTTTACTATAGGAATCGAAGATTTCTTTTATATTTCTACCATCATCTGTCAACATGTTAGCATCAATCAAACAGAATATCTACAGATTGTATTGCATTAGAACGTTCAGTTTTAAAAATTGCCATTTGAGATGCTGACTTCAGTTTCATAAAAATCACTAAATTAAATTTTTGCTTGGGATTAGGACAATTTCCAGCAATTTCTGAAATGGGTCTAAACACACTCCTGCCATTTTGTACTACCTATTTAGACAGAGGGGATGTCTCAGCATCTCAGCATTGATAATTATAAAATCCAAGTGTCAATCAACTCAGAAAAGTACTGAAGGTGCCCTGCCTCCTGGAGCATCAAATATATAGCCAACCTCTAATTCCGCCTATAAAATTAACAAGCAAGTGTGCTTTTGTCTTTAATAAATGATAGTTAGATTTATACCAAGGAATTGTTTTAAAGTATACTTCTTTATTACTTATTATGAGTAAATATTTGATTCATATACCTCTTTTATATACCTGTATGGGTATATACGACACTCAAGGTCTTGTAACTTTCTCAGGTGAGAGTGGGTAAGGAGGAAAGTTCAGAGCCCTGCCCCGCATCCACCTCCTGACTTGGGCTGGAGAAACTGTGCAGAGAAAATGACTACTAGAAGGGAACAATGAGACACAAGTCCTCTAGCTCTTGAGCAGATGTGATGGATGAGGGGAGGGTGGCATCTAGTGTGGTCCCAAGTCTTATTCTGTCAGAGTCTAGAAGTCAGGCTAGATCCTTTGCGTAGAAGTTAAAGGAAGCAGACATACATTGGTCTAGAAATGATTAACAGAGAAGCACAGGGCAGCTTTCAAGAATAAGCCAGTTTATCACTCTGGATCATCTGAACAAAGTAAAGCCTCCACTTCTCAGGGACCAGAGAGGGGACTGCTAAGCTGAAGCTGCAGGTGTCGGGACCCCTGTCCTTTTTCTCAGACCTGAGGATCTGGTGTTGAAAGCTAAAGCAATGTACTCTGGTGGGCTTGCACCAATGACCCTCACACTCCAAGGCACAAGCAGCCATAGCATCTGAATCCCACTTTGGACTAGGTTACAGTTTCTTCTGCTGCCTCCAGGGAGTTCTGCATCATGGGAGCAACCCTCTTTTCCCTGGAGGAGTAAGAATGCAGAGAGGCCAAAAGAAAGCAGAAAGTGTGGGGGAATTGCAGAGTATGGACGAGGGGAAGGGGGTACCACTCTGAAGGTAGGCTCTCTAACTGAGCCCAGGGGAAGGCGGACCGCTGTGAGGGTAGGCTCTCTAACTGAGCCCAGGGGAAGGGGGTACCGCTCTGAAGGTATGCTCTCTAACTGACAGATTTTGAAGGAAAAGAAAAAATACTGCAGTCTTCCATTTCTACAAGCAGAGAGCTTTAAGCTGGTGATAAATAAAACTGACCTAAGATAGAAGACTCTGAGGTTCAAAGAGGAGGAGGACCTAGAGGAAGAGGGGGAGGAAGTGTTTCTGGAAGCATCTACCTGTATTATGGTAGGCTCACTGATGATGGGGAGGAAGAGGAGTTGCTTTAAGGAAGAAAACTCTTGTTGTGATCCAGTTCACCCCTTCTGAAGCTAAGGAGAGCTGCTGAGAGCCACACACCTACATAGGGAGTCCCTGGAATGGAAATATCCATTCCCATCAAACTCACCTGAGTGCCTAACACACAGGACAGCATACTGGTACAATTCCAAGGCAGGTTCCAAAAATCAGCTGAAGACAATCATCTTCAGAGCCTGTCCCTAAAGGATAGGTGCATATTCCACTGCTCTTCACATCAAAACGAGGGACAGATCCCTCCAAGGGTAGGACATAGTAGCTGAAGTTGAAGGTGAAAGCAAGAGAAGTCAGATTTCCTTACACAAAACCCACTGCAAAGCAGTGCAAAATCACAGGTTCAAAAGGGAAACTGAGAGGGAAGGAGGGGAGAAAAAGAAAAGAGAGAAACAGATGGGGGGAGGGGAGGGAGAGAAGGAGGGAGGGGTGGAAGAGGAAGGAGGGGAGAAAAGGGGGAGAGGAGGAGGGAGAGAGGGAGGGGAGGAGGAAGGGCGATGGAGAGAGCGCATGTACAGGGGAGGAGAGGCTCATCTGCGGTGACAAATACTTCTGAAGTGCTGCTTTCATTAATAAGCAGGGAAGCTCAGAGAACACGAAAACTCACTTCAGCAAGTGGCAGAAACATACCCTCGAAGGCATTGTTCTCTTATTCCTCTGAAAATGAAAACCTAAATGGAGCTGACTGAACTTCCTGTGGATCATCTTCCTCACTGCAAAGAGACTCTGTTTTCTGAAGACCATTACAACAACCATGGGATTGGAAGGAAACATAGAGATAATCAAATCCAACATGCCTCTTTTAGAAGATAAAGATACTTATGCTGGGGGCATCAGTCGCTTGTTTCCAGTCCAAGTCAGAGCCCTTTCCATTACACAATGCAACTTTGAAATCACAGGATTGGGGTAGGAAGTAAACTCTTGCCTACAAAGAGCCCAGAAAGGGGAAACACCATACAGAAAGTCTATGAACAGTTCAACAGCTGTTTGACATTTTTAACACAAGGTCACAAACCCAACTAATCAAGTCTTCACATTCTTACAAGTCCTAGAGGGAAGCGAAAATGGTGTGTGGACTTGATACAAGTTAAGTCTTCATCGGCTTCTAAACATAATAGGACCTTAACCATGCTTCCTAAGTCCCCAGCGCCAGTGAAGTCGCAGCTTTATAAATATCACGGTGAAGAAGAAATGCTGTCTTGTCACATTCAAGCCAAATAACAGCTGGACTTTAAAAATAAAATTTTGAAGACATTTGCCTTTTATATTTCTAATTTCTGTTTTCCTTGCTTATGGTTTGTCATTTGATTTTGATGAGTGGTTAATACACGTGCACAGCTGCCTCTTTGGGTGACCTTTTCTCTGCCGCCTCTAGGCCCATGGCTGGGAAACAGGCCTCCAAGCTGCTCACTGAGAAATGCCATCCTTTGTATGGCTGGCAGACAGTCCTAAGAGGATGGCTGGGACAGGACCTGTCTTCTGGTTGACTTACTTTTGTACTTAAGAAGCCCCACAAGAAGGATGAGACATGCAAGGAGGGTACAGCCCTTTGAGGCTGGAGGAGGCTTGGATATGATTGAACATTGATGGAAGGAGGTGATCTCCCTAGCTGGAGGCATAGCTCACCCTTCAGCTTGGCCTTCCTAAAGAGCTTGCTTTCTGGGTACTTGGTAGAGCATCACAAAATCTTCCTCTTAGAATTTTGTTCTCAGTGATGAAAAGGCACTGCTTGGGCACACATTTCCCTTTGAATCTTGTATTCCCTCACTAGATCATAATCTCTAGTTACTGAAGGACATCACTATTTTAATTTCACATGGTTTACCCAGGGTCTAGTGCAAGGGACTGGCACACTGTAGGCACTCAAGAAATGTTGGCCGAGTGTCTGTTTTGTTGGACCACACGGGCTTAGTGGGTGAGAAAATACACTTGGCTGTTGTTACTCTGATGCTCCAGCCCCATTCCAGTCTTCATGCCGAGGGGAATAGGAACAAGCGGAGTAGAGACTATTCTGTGTACCTGCTGACTATCCTGACTTTAATAGGAACTGTAACTCCAACAGGATTTGCAATCAGTTCAGGCTTGAACAGACGCCAGGAACCAGCCTGGAGTCAGCAGAAGGCTGCTCCCCACAAAGGCACTGCGCCGCCGTCCATATCAGTGCAGGTAACTCGACTCCATTCATGAACTCAGAGTCCCCCAGAGGCACATGAGGTCTCAATGGCAACTCTGGGCAGGCTTCTGAAGGGAGGTTTTCACACGCTCTGTAAGCTCCTAGGCCACTACAGCCTGTCTACTGTTACACTCATCAGCATGCTGCTCCGTGGGCTGGGGTAACACGAGAGCTGGTGGATGGCATGACCAGCTATATTTAGGGGAGAGGAAATGGGCCTTACTGAGGAAGGTCACAAGAAGTCTGTTCAGAAAAATGAAGGCATTACAATTATCTGACTATACAGAGGCTAAAACTTGAATCCTCCATCCATTTTAGCTCATCACTACTGGCATTGTCGCCTACACCACATTACTTATTTTTTTAGCCTCAATCTTTTAACCTGTAAAATGGGAAAAAAGTAATACCAGCCAGGTGTTATGGAATATAGATAGCATTTGGGAAACTGATGTAGAAACATCATGTGTTTGAGGCCAGCCTGGGCTACATAATAAGACCGTATATAATGATGATGATGATGATGATGATGATGATGACTTATTCAAAGAGTATCTAAAGATTGTATGATAAAGGCTGTAAAATAACAGATCCTCTAGCATATGAGCACTGGATAGATGTTTATTAAAAAATGTCATTAGGACAATGTACTTGAATCTATACAATGTGGGTATTGAGAGGAATTTCTACTATCCTTCTGCAGATTTTTCTCTGTTGTTAAGGTTTTTATCTTTTTAGAATGGCCAGTAGTTCCGTTCACACAATCTCATCAACTTGATTAGCAGTGCTACTGAGAGGCAGCTCCCTATATTTACAGCTAATACGTAGTTAAGGAATCAAATGAAAGTGCTGGTAGAGCAAGGGTCAGGGGACAGGGCTCTGTAACTCCTGGTTCATAGCCAAATGAACAGACTGAATTCCCCCAAAGTGATGGAGACTGCTTGGCTCACTATAGAGAGTCAAAGACTTAGGCACTCCACAGTACAACTTCGCAAGGAGACTGACACGGGCCTGATGTGAAATACTTCTTTGCAGACCACCAGGCCAGCTACTATGTCTGTGCTGCAGTCAAACTATTAACCATGTCAATCATTTGGATTCCGTGGCTGACTAGACTGAAGAATCTTAACCCTTGCCAGTGGAAGCCTGCTGGTCTGTGCCCCTGACACACACTCTTTATGCTGGAGAGCAGGTAGAGTCCTGCTCTTAAGTCCTTTATCTCTCACTTTCCACCACCTTCCTTTTCCTCTTCCCCTTTCATTCTACTTGTCTCTTTCTATCACACAAGCACACACAAATACACACACACACACACACACACACACCATTCAGCATTTATGTTGACTCTCTGCACCTTTGCAGCACTATCCTGAAGAATTAGTATCTCCATCTGACATGGAAGCCGTGCCTTGCGGAGATCTGAGGCCTTGCTGCTGTCTGACACCAGCCAGCTCTCAGTATTCATACCAGAAATTTCCAAACTGTCTGGGGAGACTCTGTTCAGATGTTGCTGAGAACTCTCTTTGTGTGTGTTTAAGGGATCAGGGTCCTGTAAGAAACTCTGCCAGTAAAAAGGTAACTAGTAAGATTCTTCCCTTAAGCTAAAATAGGACTTTCACTAGGATCTGAGATTGGTAAAGGATTCTGTTACTCTTAAGAGAGCAAATTAATCTTCCCTGACTGGTGGGATGGATTCTGCCAAAGAAACAGCTAACGGGAAAGCCAGTCTCCACTCTGTGATGACACAGTAAATAACCAGGCCACATTACTAGCAAAGTGCTGACCTAACCTATAAATTGTACCCGGCTTCTGGGGAACAATTTCTGCTGACGGCTGCTTGGTCCATTTAAGACAAACAAACAAAAAGGAAGCAATGAAGACGGGCATTGACAGAGCTGCAGGTAGACATCCTGAGAGTGAGGCCGCCCTTTCCAACAAACACTGAACAGGCTTCTGCCATGGTTAGTGAACAGGCCCCAAGCCGGGCCTTTCCTAAGCCACCAGTAGGTTTCTGTTGAATCTGTCAGTTAGTCCCAAAGGGTTTGACTGCACCTAGGAATTACTTGATCTAGGTTTTTTAAAGAAGTCCTCTTTGCATCTTTCTTCTTTTTCTCAGTAAGACTCTAGTGTGGTGGGAGATACGTAGGGATCTGTTAAGGGGAATGTAGTTGTATTTCTCACTACAACTTTGAAATAACATTGTGAGGTACTTGGATTGCTGTGTGTTCACTAGTAGAGAGTCCAGCAGTGTCTCAAATTCCTCAGCCTTAATACATATGGAGGATCAACGTTTCTGTTCTCGCCTAGAGAATCCAGATAGTGACTCTCAAAAATGGCCACGAGGATCCCATGCCTAACTCAGACCCACCTTAAGAAACACAGCCAGGAAAAAGCCACTCACCCTCTGCGTCTTCTGGCCGAGTGAGATCGATGACGCCTGGGCCCAGCTTCCCATCTTCACCTGACTTCCCTGTTAACTGGGGCCCCAAGTTCTCAAAGCGTGTTCTTTCCTAGGAGAAAGGACAGTCAGAGGCTTATTCTAGCTTCACAGCAGCCATTTGCCTCCTCCATTTCCTTTTTGCGTAGTGGGCAAAGCATGGCCTTATGAACATCATGTCTGCCTACTCGGGCTCTGGAGACCGCTGCAGGCTGAGCATGTCACTGACAAAACCAGCAGTGTCTAGAAGGCCAGACCTGGAAGGAAGCAGAGGCCATGGCAGGGAACCTGCCAGCACTGCTCTGCCTGTCCAGTCCTGATGGGTTGGATTCGCTTCTGGAATCTACAAGGAATGCAATAGAGAGAGGGCCGGTGCAAAACTTAAGAACGTTCTTAGTAAATGGGAGAACAATCTTCCCATTTAGAGATCACAATTTGGGTTAGTATTCCTGAGAAAAGGACAAATTAGAATGTTATGTGCCCGTATTTCAAAGGCAAATGTGTCAACCTTGGTTGAGTGGACATTAGCATTGCTCCTTTCCTTGAAGCAAATCTTTCAACTGTGAGTTCCTGGGCACTGTGACTCTTACCTTGTAAAGAAGTCAGAAAGGTTCAATAGCCCCGCTGCTTTAGAAGGGAACCCCAAAGGTGTTTGCCTATTCACCAGTTCTTCTAAGAGCAGAAGTCTGAGACAACCCCTCTCAGATCAGTGGCAGGAGCTCACTGGCCATGCTAATATGGTGTGATCTGCACAAGCCCAGCACTGGTACCCCATTCTCACCTCCCATCTCTGTGCTTAGTCTCCAGACCCATACTTGGCTTTGTGTTATCCTTATGAATGAATGAAGCCTTGTTGTTTGTTACTATGAAACGATATTAAATGTCATATCAGCTTGAATGTACAGACATGAAATAGCAGCTTGCAGCTCCAGGAATGGTTTCTGCATGTTATACTAATGCATTATGCAGCAGTAGAGTGCTGATTGCTGCGCAGTCTATTGTTCAATGACCTAGTTCTGCACAGAGCATGTTCGGCATCTGATGGAAACACGCCGAGCGTTCTGTTCTGTAAGATGTTTAGAAACTTGGAAATATTCCGAAGGAGCAAACATACAATTACTTGATAGAGGATGTGCCTCATTTGTACAGCCTCACTGCGTTTGTGCTTTCTAATACGATTATTTTTGAATATCATTATATTTCTATAATTAATTCCCATCAGTCAAATTGTTGCAGTAAATCTTCCAGTTCCCCTTCATCAGAGACGGCGTTGAAATCTTCGTTGGAAAAAAACACAGCATAAACTGTGCTTTAATCTAGCACTGCTTCTAGGAAAGCTTTGCAACAAAACACAATTAACTAGCCATCATTTCTTCAACTGGGTTACAATAACTAGCTAGTTTCAACAGCGGAGTGTGGGGAAATTTCGGAAATATGACCCGTATAAAAGACAGTCTGAAAATCAAAACCAAAGTGAATGTGGTTCCCTAATACCTCCTCATGTGAAAACACGGCTGCTCGGGAACAAATTAACCCAGATGCAGCACAGAACACAACGCTACCGCAGCCATGAGCTGTGTGGGAGCTTCACACGTGGTCAGGGAGGACAGCTGCTTTCTATCAGCCCCGGTCTATTTTTGAGTAGCACTGGGTTGTGGCAGTGTGAAGAAAGTCAAAGAGAAGTGCACTGCAACCTTTGTCTCTGGCAGTGTCTCTCTGGCGTGTTTGCATGTGAATGCCTTTTACAGGCCCAGAGTCCTTCCACCTCCTCGGAAGAACAAATTTTCAGGGCAGGTGGGGCGGGACAACTTTCTCTAAAAGACAACCCTGTGTAATCTATCAATCTGCATATTATAAGACTCATTCTAGTCATCCATTCTCTTTGATTTTACTGGGAAACATTCTCAGTTTTTTTTTTTAAAAAAAGTTCCTGAAAGAATATTAGTATTTTTTACAGGGAAGGGGAAGCAGGAGGATTACATGCCATGCTTTGTACGATCCCCAAGACAACAAAGCTTACACGATGATCATCTTTTTTCCTTTCTAAAAGTGAAGCACACTCACAATGCAGTAGTATCAGCTTGTTTTTAATCATAACAAAAACATCCAGGACGCTCTACAACACATTCACCGTGCCTTTGAAGTCAGACATTTTTTCTGACTTCATTAAAAAAAAGATTCTTTTGCAAAGACACTTTCCCTGTAAAATATCAATATTTGACAGCATAGAAGACAAGGAAGAGCATCCTATGAAATACTGGTTAAATAGGCAGGAAATAAATCAATGATAAAAAGTTTTGGGGGCAGTGGGTTGCATTTTCAATTTGATAATATTAAGCACTGTGTTTGAGATTAAAGCAGGGCCCTGCAAAGCCAAGCCCTTTCATATAAATTTCCTCCCAGTCTCCCAGAAGATTTCCTTCTTTTCTTCAAAGAATAGCTCAGAATATTTATTTGCCAGCCACAGAACCCTAAGACAAGAGGGCCTGGTGTCTACTGGTTAGGTCTGTGCAGCTGAGCCAGGCACAGCTTTACCAGTGCAGTAGACAGGAGCCATGGTGTAAGAAGCTGCATTTCTGGCTGTTAAACACCAATGGGTTTGTCACTGTGAGAAACACAGTGGAGGGCATGTCCTTAGATTCCAAGTAACCCATCCCCACCCCTTGAACTATCCCTCCCAAGGCACAGGGCTCCCAAGTAGGGTGATGCAGAGATAAGAGCAAAATTCCTCAGTGTGAACTTGACCCCGTGTCCCACTCTTGAAATCCCCCTGGTTTTCACATTGGCAGTGGAATGCACACTCGCTGCGCTGCCCCATGAGCAGGCTCTCGCTTGTGCATTGTCGGTCACAAACATGCAGGCAACATGAAAGTTACTGGAAAAAATTTAAAAGTCAGCTCTATAGCCATGTAGGGACTGTTGGCTCTCTAAGTGCTTTGAAATTATGATGTATGAGGTAGATGTTGCATATTAAATAAAGATATTTAAATGATAAAGCCCCCGTTAGTGGGAGCTGATGAATGTTAAATGTTACAAGCCACAAGATGGTAGCATCCATCATCTCCATGTGTTATCGAAATCAATGACGGGGCAGCCTCACTGCTGACAGAAAGACTCTGATTATTATCCCTTATTTCCAGAGTCAGTGAACAAACCATTCAGATCCTCTGGCATTATTTTTAACTTTGCATTAAATTAGCAACTTTTCCCTCCCTACCGTGGCAAGATTGATCAGTTACATCTTAGCACCAGTGGAGGGAGAATAAATATAGGGGTAAATAAAAGACCAGGGGTTTGTTCTCATTTAAGCGAGGAAATCAGCTGCCTCTTCCTGGCAACAAACGTGAAACTGTGATCTGGGGAAGGAACAGTGATGAAACAGTCAGCACACAATAATGGCTTTTCTTTTCACTTAGATAAAAGCTGAATTTTTGATGTGCACAGTATATTTTAATAAAATTTTATATACTGTGTTTTATACACTTATTGGCTATTCCGTAATAATGTGTGTGCTCACAGTAAAATTGCTCTTAAATTTATGTGTGTTATTTATACGTTCCCACGTAACAATGCTTTTTGTTGTAAAAAAAATATTCTGTTTATTAATGTAACTTTACAACCACTGCATCCAAGATCCGTGGTAAATTAATGACATTTTTATTATTTTATAGTGTCATTAAATTTTTACTGATCACTCCATCAAACAGAGGCAGTAAAGGCCGTAATGTAAACTGGGACACTTAGATCAGGCAGCAGGAAGACAGCCATGGAGTCTGAAGAAAACTGCTGGCAATAAATGATATTTATACTATCTTTAAGCATGTGAGACTACTTGGATAAGTTTGGCAAAACCGTTTCAGTAGTAGAGTGGATGGTGTACTTAAATAACAGTTTGCTTGCCAGCACGACAAGCCACTTTCAAACCATATGCAAGATGACGGATTGGAGCCGGCTCCAGAAAACTAATACACGAAATGCAATTCTGTACCTCATCTTCCCTCTGGGTCACCGGGGTGGCCAGCCCATGTTGTGCTTCAAGTCCCTTCAAGGTAGCCCCCTTTCTACAGCCAGAAGGGGAAAGGGGTACGTGCTCAGAGGAGCTTTTGTTTGTTACTTCACAAATGGATATATTCCATTCTAGACCTGTCTAGACAATGGTACCATATACTTTACTCTCGTGGTCTAAAAGAGAGGCACTTTACCAACCTTTATTCAAAAGCCCATTTGTACAGATTGTCTGAGTGTGGTGTCATTCATAGTAGCCACAAAGCAAACAGATGGGCACAGGGTGGGAGGACTGTTACCCATATTGTAGTTTAAAGAGGTGAAAATTATCTTGGGTTATTTTTACACATAAAGTACATTATAATTGTGATTTGCTCAACATCGACTTTCTTAAATAAACTTAAATGTATGTTATTAACTAATTGCCAAATATTCTATTTATGTATATATGAGGTAGTAAATAGAAATTTCTGTGCCCATATAATCGTGGAATTAGTAGCACCAATCTCTCGCAAGGGGAATATGACATGATTCTTTTTTATGTAAATAAGAATTTTGTTGTTACATAGCCAAATGAGCATTTAAATATTTAAAATATTTAAAAACCTTTCAGATTTTCAAGAAAGGTTAACATCACAGCTTGTCAATCATGTTTTTGTGCCCTTCCAAAGCGCAGGTATTGCAGAATTCTGAAATACTGTCTACCCTTGAAGTTCCAGCTATGCCTAGTTATTGGGCACTTCCTAAATGAACTCTTTTTGTCTTCATCCCAGTTCTAAGCTTCAATCTTTTCTGGACATTTGATTTCACTTACATATTGGACTGGTTCTTCAATCCAGGAGAACACTGTCCTAAACTAAATATAACTACCACCCTTTACCCAGCATCCCCCTGTCCTGCATTTGCACCAGTGCCAACTGGCTAATAGTTCTTGTCTCACTTCCTTCTTTACCCTGGTCTATCCAGGCACCTGGGATGGATGATTCTCTTCCACAAAGCTTTTTGTCTTCCCATCAAGGACCTCCTGTCACCTTTAGCCTGGCAGAAGCCTTGTGGCCTGCAGCCTTAACTGGCTGCCATAGCCTCCTGGCTGGTCCTGGCCCTGGTCTCTGTCTTCTCTGGTCTCTGTTCACACTGCATCCTCAACTTGTGCAATTCCAGTGTCTAGGTCAGAACATTCTGTCACCTCCTGTTTCCCACTGCATTTTAACTAAACCCTGGCTTGCAAGGTACTTCATTCACTGCCCATATGCCTTTTCAAATCGAACGCTGCACAATTCCCCAACTAGTCATCTTCTAGGGTGAACAGAGGCCCATCTGTGACAACACCTGCCGTCCTCTCAGCCTCTGGGACATGCTTCTTCTCTGTCTTCCTGTTGAGACCTATTCATATTGAAAACCCCACATTTCTTCTGAATTCTGTTTCCTGTCTAATTGGCCCACTTTCCACTATGCCCAAATTCTAAGTCTTGACTACATAATTAGCCCCTGGTTTTCATGGCACTGAGTTCAACAATCAGGGGTTGGTTCATGTACATTGCTAGATTTCTGGCATCAAGATCAAAAGATTTTATAAGTCAGAAATTACATCTTAGGCCTTACTATAGACCTATGCAGTTCCTATCCATGTCCACAAGGACCTGTGGTCTCACAAGACCACACAAGGGGTGTCTAGAAGTAGCAAGAACCACAGTTTCACAGCACTCCCAGTTCAGAAATGGGATGCTTAGATTCAACACACTCCCTACTGTACTGGTGAGAGTTCCTTGAACAAAATAACCTAAACAAAGCTGGATAAGAATCTCAAATATTCCTAAAGGAGGGAGATAAATAATTTTTAAAAAACAGAAAAATCCATTTGATTATATAGCTTAACATCAATCTAACTTGGAATTTCTGTAGGTAAACACAGGCATTTTTGCAAAATCTTTGTCAAATTCTGGCAACAGAAGACATTCTCTACCAAAGACACTTGACTTATAAAACAGTACACATTTCAGAATAAATGGTTTTATTTTATTTTGTTTTGTAAGCAGGACAATACAGGGGAAAGTGATTCTCTGGCCCATGATGACCTGCTTTGGACATAACTGTCTGCAACCATTCTCACAAGACATTCTCAACCACACACATGGTCCTATTGAGTCTCCATACACAACCTTTAAATTTATATCCTGTAGTTTATAATCAGTAATTTAAGGATAAAAATGTTTGCTAATGATCAATAAACATGCTCGGTGAGTAAGAATACTCACTGCTCTTGCAGAGGATTGGAATTTGGTTCCCAGCACCGACATGGGACAGCTCACAACCACTGCCTGTAACTCTAGCTCCAGGGGATCTGTCTGTGGCTGCTGTGTGGAACATAAACTCACACAGGCATGCACACACACGTACATACTAAAAATGTAGGTCGGACACATAAAAGGTGACTTTCTGATGAAGTTGTCCTAGAAGCATGGATGTTTCCAGAGTCGGTATTGAAGATAGCAAAGCTTCTGGCTGGGAAAAATGAAGCTCATCATTGAACTCTCTAGTCCAGTACTACTATGTTAGCCAACATTCTTACTTTTTATAGCTCCTAATGTATCCTTAACATCAGTATTGTACTGGTTAGTATTCATGAATGAGTTAAGCCCTGAGTTTTCTAACTGTATTTGCTTCAGACCACAAAGACACCTATTGGAAGAGAAGCGAGAAGAGGATCACATGCTGACCAGATTGATATAATGGAAGTCTCTCCAGTGAGAATTTCCACCAAGCTGGTCAGTATGTGGCCCTCTGTCCTCTTACTTGTAAAGAGAAATTAAACTGAGATTAAAAAGGCGTTGCTTAAGTGTACATTCTACTACCTCTCATCAGAAAGAGACATCTTTTTGTTTTGTTCTGTTTCTGTTTTTCCAGACAGGATTTCTTTGTGTAGTCCTGGCTGTCTTGGACCCTGTTCTGTAGAGCAGGCTGGCCTCCAGCTCAGAGATCCACTTGCCTCTGCCTCCTCTAAGAGCTGGGATTAAAGGTGTGTGCCACCACCACTTGGCAGAAATGGACATATTTTTAACTGCTAAGTAGGGTAAGAGGAACGTTCTAGGAGAGCTGAGGCTGTAAGGAGAGCTGTTACGGGAAGCCCTGCCATATAATTAGAGTAAGGTGGATCTCCCATTTCCCAACAGGGGCCCAGACTGACCAGAGGGCATTCTATTGACTTACACATCTTAACTTGCATTTATTTGTCTTTTAAAAATTAAATATATCTATGTAAAATAATTAAATTTGATTTCATTGCTTTTGTAAAAAATTAAAAATTAATTTTACTTTGTTTAAAAGTAAAACTAAAATAGAAGAAGAAAGGGAAGCTATTTTGGCAGGATTTAGCTACTGGATTGCCTAATCTGTTGTAAAGCCCATAAGACAGACATTATATCTTTAGAGAAAACTGAGAAGCCACATGGACAGACCCATAAGTCAACCATAATATGCGTTCTCTATGGTCTTGGTGACAGAAGAAAAGGGAGTGTGACAGATTACACTTGGGGCTGGTAAAAAAGTCAACACAAGATTTTGTCAGGAAGAAATGCTTTAGTAGACCTAATTGTAATGTCATCAGGAAGAGAATGGCACGTTAGGAAAAAGTTTAACATATGAGAGTCCAAAGGGCTTTGAAATCCTACATTCAGAAAACTCAAAGGAGTTATATCTGAACCTAAGATTCCAACTGAGCAGGGCATGAAGCTGACCAGGGAGGGAGAGTCAGGGAACCTCTGAGTGCTTAAAAATGGATGTGAGATCTGACTATCACATGATTGCTGGAACAAAGGCCTAACTTTAGTTCTGGGATGCTTAGTCAAGGCAAAAGGAATGCACTCTGGCTGTCTAGGTCAGCAACTGATGCAGGAGAATGCACGGTTTTAGATCAGGGTGCCGTTAATGTTTAGCTTGGAATATTTAGCAATAATGTCTTTAACTGTTATGATATTTTATTAATTTATTTTTCCTTCTTTCCTTATATCTTGCCTTTCTGCAAAGTGTCTACACATATGATCTCTCATTTAATCATTTATCTGACAGGTTATTTTACTAATCTATACCCCCCTAATTTCTCTCTCTCTTTCTGGGAAGCATTCATACATATAACCTTTTAATTAATCACTGCAACCCCATGGAACCAGCATTTCCTTAGCAATTTAAGGATTGGGAAAAGACACACAATAACCAAATTTTAGATTTATGATCCTGAATTTACCTCAGTACAAACACCTACCTAAATTGTAATTTATATCTTACTATTGTTTTCTAAGGATGGCCATAGATGTGACCCAGTCCAATGAGGTCATTACAGTTAGTGCTACCACATTCTGACTAGGTATATTAAGTAGGAGTTTGGACACAAATGGGTATACACTGAAGAAAGACCATGTGAGAGCAACAAGGGCAGATATATAAGCCAAGGATGGAGGCCTCAGAAGAAAACAACCCCACTGGCATCTAGACCAAGGATTTCCAGCTTCTAAGACCGAGACAATAAATTTCAGCTTTTTGGGCCACCCGATCTGTGAGATTATATATATATATATATTATATATATATAACTGTTAGGATGACAGCTTTTGTTTCTTACTTCATAAAGGTTTTCTTGTCATTCATCAAAATTTATCACATAATCTAAAAGTAAAGTTTAGAAAGGCCATTAGTTTTAGCAATGATCCTTCAAAAGTATTTGCAATCAGAACCAAGTAGCAGTTCTATGTTGATAATCCTATTAGCTATCTATCTATCTATCTATCTATCTATCTATCTA
>LOJH01000287.1:0-15673 GCA_001685095.1 Ellobius talpinus | reverse complement strand
AGAGAGAGACAGAGAGAGACAGAGAGAGACAGAGAGACAGAGATTGTTTTGGGTTCACTAGGACACATGTCAGAGACTGACACTGTGGGAGAAGATGCAGGCTATGGAGCCATGAGTAGAGTGTGAAGGGCTTCACTCTCAGTGCTCCCTGTAAGCACGCCATCCAATAATTTGAGCTCTTGGAACCTCATCTTTACCGGCAAAGGGGAATGATGGGAAAAAAAATCTCTAAGAGGGTCGTGAGGGCTGATTGTAATGGATAAACAAGAAAAATGTTTTCTAACAAAACTCTGACATTCCCATTATTTTCAAAACTGCAACTGCCAGAAAGAGACTAGTGCTACTCACCAGCCTAATGCGAGAAAGGCTTATGGAGACCTTTGACAAGTGTGAACTACTGAGAACTAAAATGTCATATAAAATGTATGTACAAAAACTGTTATTGGCATCAAGTTAAATCATTCCATATGCTACCAAGTGCTTACTGTGTACTGAACATACCCAGAAGGCAAATGTCTCCTTTGACCTTAATTCTAATGAGGTATTATATAACATATATCATATATTATATATGTGTGTGTACAAAATATCATATGTGCATGTCTCACTATTGCAATGATTATAACATGTAACAGAGAAGGACTACACTGAAGTCAGTACTATATAAACTTCAGAGTCACCAACATTGTTACCTTAGGACTTGGACGTTGTCCTGGGATCTGGAATACACCGTGGCCCGAATGCCAGGGATGTGGGGTCTTGTACCCTTCTCTGATACCTTGTATTTTAAAGCAGGCAATTGCCCCATTCTTTCTGCCTCAGTTTCCTCATCTATAAAGTGAGAGTCTGTACTAACTGGTCTGTTAGTCATTGCCAAGATAACTGTCCTCACAGAGTGATAGGTAAGAGAAGTGCTGGGTAGTGCTACTTTGGTTAAGAGAACATAGAGTGTGAATTTTTACTTCTGTAAAGATGAAAGGCTCCTGATTTATGCCTCTGAAGGGAAAAGCTATCATTACCAGGGGAGAAAAAACAAAGTGAACTTCCAACTCTGCAAAGGCATTTGTAAGAGGTCTCGCAAGACAAGGCAGACACAAGGTCCCCAGTTCGCAGGGTAAAGATCCCCGAATAGGTCACATGAACTGAGACAGCCAGGTCTCAAGAAAGGCCTACAGCTGAGAAACAGAGCCTTCCTCCTGAGCTGAGAGTGCAGGTTCCAGGGTCCAGAGGCACCTAGGCAAGTGACAGGTGCTGCTTCTCTGGCAAGGTTGTGATCCCCAGGAGCCTTCTGTATTGTCCCCAGGAGCTTGGTTAGAACAGGAAACAGGTTGGAAATTATGCAGCATTCCTAAGGTTGTGTTTTAAACAGAATCTCACTTTATATTCAAAGTATTATTAACCTTTTAAAAACATGACAAACATTTCTCCTGAGAAGCAATTTTACTTATACAATAGACAGGCACACTGGGGCTCTTATAATGCATTCCCATTTTGCCTGTTTACCAGGAAGCTCAGAACTTGAGTCATGACCCCCTCATTACCAATTAAGCGAATATGAATATCAAAAATTTGTGTGCTTATTTTTCCACAGTTACATGACTTCATCTCACTCTACCTATGAACCTTAGTTTCTCGCCAGTTGTTTCTTTTTCTTACTGTCTCCTTGCCCCGTACTGCTTATTCCTTACTTTATCGTATGTAGCACTGCAAATCATTCATAATGATTTTTTTCTCCGCATTCAGACAATGTATAAATACAAGTTACACAGTTTGGTTAACAGTTTTTGCCCCTTAACTCCAAGAGAATTCAACCTCAAAACTCTGCTTATTTCTAAATACATATGATGTTTGAGTGGAAGATGTTTTAAAATTAAGGTGCATACAATTCATGCAGATATGTGTATGACACTATCTAGAATAGCATATAACTTCTGCCCTGAAACTTTATAGACCTTTTAGGAGGGTGGTCCAATAAGCCAAAATGCTTCCCACAGTAAAACTAAGATATTATTTTTCCATTTAGGTACCTTTCTCTATTGTATCAACCATGGAGCTCAAAATATTATATGTCTAGGATATAATTTTAATGATAAAGCAGAAAAGAGAGACTGGCTATTTCCAAAATGAATTAGGCACTAAAGGAGTCTGTAAAAATTAGAAGCAAAGACATTCACATTGTAATTTTGCTTTAAAATGCATAGCTAGTACTCAAAATGGTGCTTATAGTAATATCTAATTGATCTGTGATTATTTTAAGCAAATAAATATCCTAATGCTCCAGTTTGTATATCTAATATGATGGATATTGGTTGTTATCATCCATGTAATATAGCTCACACACATTCAAAGTCTCTGAGGTCTTTAATAATTTTTAGGAGTGTAGAAAGGCCTTGAAAGCCCAAGAGCTGAAAACAGCTAGTAGAAACACTAGACCTGGAAGGATGGGGGCTTGGAAAGTGCCTGCAACCGGTGAGAGGCTTAATTAATAAGTATGTTTTCACATTGTGCAGACAATAGCTCTTCCAGAAGATGAGTACAAAGCTACTACCTGACTGTGTAGAATCTTAACATGTTCACTGGGAGAAGTGGTAACTGGATTTGGTATTTTGACCTAAATACTTGAAAAACAAAACTAAAAGCTTCATTTCTGCTCCAAACCCTCACCTCTGTCCTTAAAAAGCATCTCAAATCTTAAGTCCATAACTATTCCCACCATTCTTCCTAGTGAGAGCGCAGAGGAAACAAGAATCAGAACCAAGTAAGTTGTTGTTGTTTTTTTCTTTTCCTTTCTTTCTTTTTTCTTTTTTCCTTTCTTTCTTTCCTTTTCTTTCTTTTCTTTTCTTTTTTTTATGAATTAAGCCTTAAACCAGTAGCTAGGCAACCAATGAAGTAGCCCTGACAACAGGAAAGAAGGCAATGGTTGCATTCAGCCAGAGCCTACACACAGCACCACGGAGCTGCCCAGTGCTACTGGTTCAAGTGCAAAAAGGAGTATTAACAAACCCTCATTACTCTCTTCTAATTTTATACCACTTCTGTACATATTATGTTAGGAAAATGCAATGTATAACTATAGCTGTTCATCTCAAAGAGAATACTGAAACACGTAATTAGGTAACCGCCCACAGTCACAACAGTAATGTGTTCATTAAAATGTATGTTTGAAACTTCGATATACACCTTGGCTTAGATTCTAAGTGAAACAGCCCATCTGTCTCTGGAGACATGGGGAACAAATGCAATGATGGAGAGAAGGCATGATGGGAAGAGTGGCCTTAGCTGATCTTTGCTTCCTCACCTGTGAAACAGGATCAGCAAAGCCCATATCCTTGAACAGATGGTATGTAATAAATAGTATTTTTGGAGCATAAAGCACTATTTAAGCATTGTTTGTCATGTTGTGAAAGTGTTGTACAATATCTTTTGAACTGACTGCTGTTCTGCTTTGCAAACAAAGACGACGATAGCATCTGTCCCTTCCTGTGAAGTCTCCATTGTGCTCTACATTCCTCCACAGTGTATTTTCTTGGGAGCAGATTGACTGAGGAAACACTGCACCAGAGCATGCCATTCAATTGCAAAGACAATAATTCCAATTAATTGGTTCTGTGCACACTTGATTTGAAAACAGTAAGCACCCATTGGTCTGTATAAGGAGTTCAGTCATTCCACAGTTTGCCAAATAGCTTGCTCTCAGTATTGATCTTCTGATTACACTTATGCTGTCATGCAGCAGTAAATATCTGAATCAGCTATAGAAATAATGAGAAGTTGTGGCAACTGAGCATCAGAAGCAGAATCTCCTTCATGTGTTTCTTTCCCAGGGAGAGGGGACGCTTTATGTCACTGTGGTGTGGATGCTCTGAGTTTGCAAAGCCAGTTGAGGACCAAATTGTAAAAATGCAACAGTGGCTTTGAAATAACTAACAACACATGTAGCGTGTGCCTCAGTGAGGAGCTTATCATTGTTCTAGTTTACTTGACTAGGAAAAACATACCATTTGAATATGAGTAATGATTGTTGCTATCAAACACCAGGCAGAGTATATTTAAAAAGAAAGTATGTATTAAAGTACATTAAATCAGAAGATAAAAAAGCTCCCTACCAACAACAAATCATATCTGAATATTATCTTGTTGGCTATACCCAGATTCTAGCAGGTCACTAGTACATGAAAGTTCCCCGAGGGTCAGTGAGATGGCTCGGAGGGTAAAGACACTTGGCAGCCTGCCTGAGATCTGAGCATAGTCTCCAGAACCCACATTAAGGCAGGATAGAACTGACTCCACAGTGTCCTCTGACCTCCACGTGTGGCACACATGCTCACACAACCATGCACACACATCCAATAGAAACAACAAACACCATTTAAAACCTTAAAGTTCCTTTGAAAACAGAAAAGCAAAATGCACAGGTGAATTTGTGAGCCCATTAGGGTCTTTGCAGCCTTCACTCTGTTCTTAGACACTGTGGCCCCCAAGGCACAGTACTCCCACCCTTTCTACTGGAGCTTATCAAAGAGAGGGAAAACTAAATGAGCACAGAGTTGGCACATGGGTTTAAAGTGAGAGAGAAGCCGATACCAAAAGAACGTTTTCCACATGAGGTGATTGTTAGACTTGTCCTCAAACAGCCTTCCAGGGAAATGAGTCCCACCTTCATCTCATAGCCCTGATCATTGAAACTCACAAAGGTAAAGTGACATACTTAGATAAGACAGACAGAAAACCCCACAGACAGAACTGAGACCCGTGGTGAGGCCACACCAAGAGCCAGGCTCTCTCTCATCTATTTGTGGCCTCAAATTCTGTTCTGCTCCTCACCTAGCCACTTCTGTTTCTATGTCTGCACCACTCAACCTTCTGTTATGAATCCAGAGTAACAGGAACAAGGCACCGTGGAGACAGACAGCAGCATCTGTACGGAAAGCAGGAAGTTCATGGTTCTCTGCACTATATGTAGCTTTTCCTTATTCCATCAATGGTTTGAGATGGTCAGGGCAAAAGTTGTTTCATATGCCCAAGGCTTAAACTATCATAGAAAGTTGCTAACTAAATCTGATACTGTTCTCTCTGTGGAAAGAGTAACCTGGATGAGGAATACCAAAACTTAACTCTGTTTCTGCTGTAAGTCGCTGACAGTCAGTAAGCTCCTTCCTTTCACTGGGCCCATTTCTCTTCTGTCACCAGAGTCATGGCACCAGATGGATGGAATGCTGCCTCCAATCCCCTTGTGTTTTGGTGGTGGTGGCTGAATGGTCTGGTGTGCTCTGATATTGGCAGACCCAGCACTGTGAACTGGCAGAGCAAGCTCTCTAGCAGTAAGCTCCACCCGCCCACACTGCAGCTCCAGTTGCAGCCACTGTACTTCAGACACAGGTAAGTGTGGTCCTTTGCCACTGTGCTCATTTGGACGTCTCCTGAGGGTCAGGATCTTTCTCAAGCGATTCCCAGAGGGAGTGATGGCCAAGGCCACATCTGTATGCCTGTGCATTCTGCCCTCTTCGGAGATCTGTGACCCGACATGAATTTTGTATCCAACCACTGAGTATACACACACACACACACACACACACACACACACACACACACGTCAAACATACCACAGACCATTTATGAAGAAGGATGCCCTGCCTCACTTCTCAGTCAGATGCCCTGAGCTTAGCTCCATGACATTTATAAGTAGTGTGACTGAAATTCTGCGGTGGATTGTCGTGACAAAAATACTTAGAATTGTCAGAACAATAAAATGTGGCAAGGAATTCACCATAATATGATCATATGATCTAATCGCACTGGTGCTCCAGCACAGATGGGGC
The DNA here is from genome assembly GCA_001685095.1 of Ellobius talpinus. Classification (NCBI taxonomy): domain Eukaryota; kingdom Metazoa; phylum Chordata; class Mammalia; order Rodentia; family Cricetidae; genus Ellobius; species Ellobius talpinus. Next base: position 9,854 of record LOJH01000287.1, on the reverse strand, counting down.
TGGCTGGTGTTCTTGGTGGGAAAAGCTAACTGATGGATGAGACTCAGCCTTCTGCTGGCAGGACACTCACAGTGTGTGTGCAGAGGCTCATGGAGATGAGGGCACAGATGACAGACCCTGAGGTGCTGTCACAGTCTATTGTCCCCACAATCTAAGTATTTAGCAGACCCTGCACACCCTGCAACAGCCACCCAGAGCAACTCCACTGGTGTCGTTCTGGCCCATCAAGTCAGTGATGTTTCATCCTAAAGTGGCAAAATAAAGATTTGCTCAATAAAGTGAAACAGATCATGGGTAAATATATATTCATATGGACACACATGAGCCTGTGTGTGTGATAAAAACACAGCTTTCCTGTGTCTGGGCCTGTTCACTAGCCCACAGTGGTTATATATACAGAGTCCGTTTACTCACACCTAGTGTGATGAACGTAACAGACACTGGGATGTGATGCCCCATCCCCTTCAGCACTGGAAGGTTCTCTCTCTCCTATTTGGCCTTGCTTCAGCTAAAGACAGTCACCTCAGACAAGATCAAGTCCTCTTTTCAGGGTAGCTTGTTTTATCCAAGGGCTGATTGGCACGAGTATGCAAAACTAATTTCCCTCTTGAAATCTGGAGCAATTCTTACTAACTATGGGGTCCTGAAGCTTCTGAAGGGGTTGCTGGTGGAGGCACAGTGCAACCATTTCCTCACCCAGTCCTGCTTTGTCCCTGTCCCTTCTACAGATGCCAGTTTTGGAGAGTACCCACATACACACCCCTGCCACTAACATCCAGAGAGTAGCCCACTTCCCAGGGAACCCAGGTGTGTGCTATGTTCTTCTGTAAAGAAGGTTTAAGTAAAAGAGAGAAGTGTGCTTAATAAATGATAAGGTCCGTGACAGGGGTGCTATGAAACTGTGACATGGGGTCCAAGGAACAAATTACCACGCCTAATTTACAGTTTACAGGTCTTTATAGTTAAGGAAAACTGGGCCAGTAATTCAAAGCTAGGCAATTTTGAAGCCAGATAGCAAACTGGATTTGTCCCAATCGACTTCCTAGTCTTACTGCATATTATATACTTAACCTTTGACTTGGAAGAAAAAGTGAGAAGAAATGGCGGTGTTCTTAAGGAAGGAAAGTCACAACTTTAGGATGGAGATCTGAATGGTAAGAGCTGAAGCTGCCTCCCTCACAGGGCTCTGAAGTACGGCTCTTGATACATTCCTCTAACTGCAACTAGCCCAGTAGCCTGGCAAATACAGAGATCTTCCAAAAAGGCCCACATACCCACACCAATCACCTCAAACAGCGATCTTGTTCAGGAGGCTTGAGATCCTATAGAGAAGAGCTGATGAACACACATAGCATTCCTAAAGGGCATGGGCTTTTCCGTGTCTCAAATCCAACCCCAGGAAATGTATCTACTGACACAAGGACTCCCTCAACTAGGAAGCCACAGCTTCCTGTTCTGTAGAAACCACTTTGCAGCTTACCTTCAGGGACTCAGTTCTCTTCAGCATATTGTAGGTCAGGTTATAATTTACCAATGTGTTCAAAGTCAACCTTATTTCTCACTTTTTCTTTCATGCCTTCTATAGGAAAAATAAAGCGTTTTTTTTCACTTTTAACTTCAGATTTCTTCCTTCCTCACAAATGAATCGAGAAAAGTCAATGGGAAATAAAAATTAATCTTTGGAATTTGAAGTGTACATTGTCCACTTTTGACCTTTAGCTCCAAACGATAATAGTAAATAACTACATATAGTGCAAGACATTAATTTTTTATTGATTATCCTATAGGTGTGTGTGCACCTAAGTTTATATATGATGTTCCACATCCTGTAGGATGCTAATGGCAGTCATAGGACAGGGGAATGGAGGGAAAATCACATCTTTACTTGGCTTTGGGAATACAGCTCTCTCTATCCATATGAGTCTTGGAGTATCTCATCCTATTACCAACCCCATCCTACCCTGCACCCCTAGTCTCCTAGTCTGGCCCAAGAGTACAGCAGTACGGTCAAAAGCTTGGGAATGAGCTATACTTGTTCACACCTTGTAATGGGTCACATTGTTTCCTTAACAGAAAAGTCTTAACTTTATGCAGTTGTGAATTTGACCTTGTTTTGAAATAGAGTTTTATAGATGTCATCAGGTTAGAGTAAGGTCACAACAGATTGGATGGGTTAGGTAGCAGACACACAGACAGAAGGCAAGTAGGAAAGACAGGAGGAAATCGGGAGAAGGCAGAAGTAAGCCAGGGTTCTTGTAACAATTAGAAGGCAGGAGGAGGAGGGCTTGCAGAGAGCATGGCTGTAACACCTTGCCTGCAGACTGGCCTCCAGAGCCACACAGCTTAAGTCCCTGCTTCTCTACGCAAGCCAGCGTGTAGTCACTTAGGAAAGGATTACACCTGTGCTTCCAGACGGTCATGCCACACAGGAACACAAATAGCACTGCACACCTCCCAACTTCTTCAATAGCAAATATAAAAGCCCTGTGGGGAACTGCAGAAACCACAAGCTTTTATCTTACTGTGCACACTTTGCCACTGTGTCCTCACTACAGTTAGCCAGGACTGAAACAAAGGGGAGACTCCTGGCCTGAGCCCAGCAGTCTGCAGTTCTAGTTCACTAAATAAACACATGTAAGTGTTTTTTTTTTAACATTTTCTTAACAGCTATTACTATTGTCTACTACAATATTCATCTGTCCTCTCCAATAGCCCCATATTTAAAAGTAACTAAATAAGCATTTTCTCACAGTTTAGTGCTGGGCAAGTATTTTTGTATGAAAGGACTGAATGACCTGTCCTGCCGGGTGCACTCCTCCCAGTCCCCCTTTCCCACTCTTTTTTTAGGAGGCCAAATGGTATTTCTGTATGTCAATCAAATCTCATTCACACACTGGACAGGTCCAATGTGGGATGAAATGAAGAGGCTTCTCAGAGTCCACCAGGCCGTGACTTCTACCTCTTGTTCTCAGTTATCCCCTTTTTTGTGACATTCTGGCCACACTGGCCCGTGCTTGCATAGCTCTACCTGTCTGGAGTGCCTTCCACTCTGATCCTCCTGCAGCCATACCACGACTTCATTCAGGTCTCTATCCTGAGACATATCCAGACAGTCCGTATTGCCACTTCTGAAATAACCGCCCTAAGCTGGTTTCTTCCCTTTAACTTGCTTTTATTTCCCCTTGGTTCCCAGCCATGTACTGACACAGCCTTCTCCACAGTCTCTGTCCCCTACTGATGTGTATGCTGTTTAGTTCCGGCACTCACTCCCGACTTCCTTACTTCTGTATATGTCTATCCCAGAAAGAGCACCCGATAAATTTTTTGCTGAATCAAAATGATGAAAATCAAATGCAGTTTGAAATTTGCTTGTTTTGTTTTTTACTTTTGGATAGGAAGGGTAGCATTAAATTTAACAGTGAGCCACAATTCACTTAACCGTTACTGTGAGCTTATGTGTGTGTCCTTTTAAATATTGTTACATTCTATTCTCACTCCAACTATGCAATTTACAATCTTTGTAAGAAAGTCCCTAAATAGTGCAGACTGAGACAGAAAGACACCAACAGGCAGGTAGGTTGAGTACCTGGGAGGCAACCTAAGCGCCAACCAGCAGTAATGTGAGCATGTGACACAGGGCAGATTTGAGTAAATGACAAGGCGGCCCTCAAGCTGGAAACCCAGATCATTGGTAAGAGCTTGGGAGCCTAAAGAGAGATGAGAGTGAATCCATGGGCCTGCTATGGAGTGGGGAGGAATGCAGGGTTACCTTCTCATTCCTGCAGTTGCTCAGCCCCATGTTGTTCATGGAGGACAGTTTCCCATCGACCCCGTGTGGCTGCTGTTGCTGCTCCCGTTGGATCTGCTCTCGCATCTTCCGAGCCTCCTGAATGGCTTTCATCACTGTGTCCTGGTCCCCAAACAGGGCAGGAGAGTTGAGACTGGAGAGGATATCTGCATACATAGGGTGCGTTATTAGAGGTGTGTGGGGACAGTTCCTCGAGTGCTGACTGTGACCCACTCCCCAGGGGAACACTGTATTCTCTGAACAAGGAGGGGGCACATTTGTTCTTAAGAAAACTACAATGCTAGTTAGAGCACAGAAAGCCTAGTGAAGCAAGCTGTATTGGCTCAGGGTGCAGCTAGGCCGCGGAGGTACCCCGGCACTCCAGGCTGGAAGGCTGTCCTGCACCCTCTCACAGATGACTGGTCCTAAGTTCTAATCTTGTATGCACAGGGGAAGTATTTGCCACCTGTGCCTCCAGTTATCAATGCTCCTACATCCCCTTCCTAGCTTTCAATGTGTCTATTCTTTGTGTACAATCTTTCCTGTACACAGGGGGAGGAACAAGGAGGGGAGAAGGCAGAGAGGTGGCTAGGATTTCTGTCCAGATACTCTTGTATTTGGTGTGTTATGTGTAGGGGAACATTTTGAAACCTAACAGGATGAGACCTGGGAGGGTACATGGGCACTATGGTGACATCTGTATGTGTGTGTTTCGTGTCCATTGCAGAAGCGAGGGGGTGGGAAGGAGCACACCACACGCTCCTTTCTCCCAGAGTTGGCTGGTTAATGAAGCATTCTTCTTAGCACGCTGCCTCGGTTATTTACCAAGAGGATGGCAAGGCTGCCCCATTCGTAGCTCGGACACCCACTGCTCCCAGCCTCTCCTCCCACCCCCAATCCTGACATACAGTGAAGCAGTATGTGTGGCAATGGCTTTCACATGAGCACAAATCCTCAAATCAACTAAGAATAAACATTTTCTTCCATTATATTCCATGTAACCCAGAGGGGAAAAAAGGAATAGAAACTAATTTTCCTCTATGCCTTGTGCTTTACTCAGTTTAATTGAATACTTTGAATCAGTTTTTCCATTTTTAGACAAAAGAGGGCAATTATTTGATTACTGTTAGATTTCAGCAGTTGTGTATTTGACATTATCTACTTGTGTAAGGTCCTTCGTATTTTCTCACACATGTGTGTGACAGGCATGTATGCATATATGCAGACACCTCACACAGACATAGGAACAGGGAAACTAGACTACAATCAAGCTCATGCCACACACCTTTGTATGCACAACACATGTGCATATCTATGTGAGTTGTGAAGTTCCAGAAACTGTCTATGAAAATGTTTTTAAAAGTCAGTTCCTTTATAGGATATTAAGCTTTTTTTCTTTTGAAGTTTTCTGGATAAAGGGGCCACCTTCGTGCAATGCAATATTTTGTGCAGAGANCTAAGAGGGCTGCTCTGCTGCTGACAGGAGCAGGGCCTGTGACAAACCAGCTCCTTCCCTCCCTGCAGATGAGCAGCCCAGGAACAAGTGCTTTCCAGACAGGATGTGGGGTGCACTGCACAAGGGCCACTTCAAGAGGCAGGGCTAGTTTTCCTCTCTTGACTTTCTTTGTTCTCATCTCCCTCCTCCCAAGATGCCAGCCAAAAGAAGCAGTTCACAGCAATGGTCCAGGCATGCACCTCTTCTCTTGTCACTGAGCACCCCTGGCAGGGAGTGAAAAGCTGTGGCTCCTATGAGACAAGCCTGACTGGAAGTCCGAACAGGCTGTTGCTCACATCCTACCCTAATGCCCCAAGTGTCAGAGGGGGCACCGCATCTCACCCTCAGCCCAGTCGAGCACGCCTCGACCTGGGAGCTTCCTGAGAGCAGCAGGATCTGGGTATCTGTCCTGTTTCTGCTATTTCACAGCCCAGGTCTGGAACTCAGGCATTCTACCAGTAAGAACTAAATTGCCTAACTTGTAAAGTCAAGTGAAATTAAATAAAGCAGAAAGACTAGATAAAAAAAAAAAGTTGTAGTGGGTCTACCCACACAACACCATATCCAATTATAATAAGCAAGGTGCTCCACATTAGATAACACAAGGAAGGGAACGTGGTAAAGAAATGGCAGGTCGAATTCCCAACCTCTTTGAATCTCACTGTCTTTATTTGGAAAGCAAGAGACAAGAGAAGTCCAGTAACGACATTCTTAATGCATTTGGTTTGTTCCTGCTGACAAATGTTTTCTTGCCTATTGCTTCATTCTACCCAAGAACATGAATGTGTTGGGATTCACCTATCCTAGTCTTTCAAAATAGAGCTCCGATGTGCTGGACACTGCAAGACCCTTGTCAGGCAGACTATTCTCTTCTGGCCTACACAATACTATTCCCCATGTAGGGTTTAGGAAATACTTAAAGTCAAGAGCCACAACACCAGCCAGTGAAGGTTTTTGGTTCAGGCATGTCATGTTGTAAAACCCATGCTTTTGCTCCACACTTTCAAACAGCAGTGTGAAAACCTCTAGAGAGCCTTGAAAAAGCAAGAAGGAAAAGGCACCTTGTGACATGGCTTCCTGAATGAAGCCAGTTCTTGATGTCCTTACAGAATTACTTTTAGGCAAAATCTTGACGAAATTAAGACCTCCTTACGTGTCTGATGGCCAGGATCCATTATCATCTCAAAAAAAAAAATGGATCCTAGCAGGATTTGAGGCATTTTTCAAAAGTTCTAGTCACCCAAGATACCAAGTTGGGTTCTGGTTCAGTGGAAAGAATATCACTATCCTTCCCAAAGAGCACACAGGGCCCAAGGGCAAACCATCCTGGCCAGCGTGCTTCTTTTCTAGGTCACAGGTCCCTTCCTGAAGTGGACTTTCCCATTTACCTAGAGAGGATCCTCTCCCCAGGCTCCCTCCAATGGGGCTGGGGACGCTGCTCTTGTTCGGAAGGTTGACAGGGCTGGTTTTGCTGGCTGGGAAGAGGCTCTGGGTGGGAGATGTTGGAGACTTCACAGGCTCTGCTGTCTTCGGCCGCGATGAGAGATTCAGCGGCTGGGCTGTTGTTTCATCCTACAAGAGTTTAACATAAATAATTATTTTAAAAAAGACAAATGAAGCACATTATCACTTAGTAAGCCACAGTTATTTTACACCTCCGAGACAATGCCACGTTCTCCTACAACAATAACAAAAGAAGCTAATTATCTACCTCCTTGAAGATTCATCGGAAGGAACCTCATTAATTTCCCTGTGTTATGCTTCTATTTACATTAACTGTGTAGTTGGATCATTCTTTTTGCCAAATTAAAATCTGAATTAGCTCACATTACAGCTTAATTTCCTAATGTGTTTTCAGGGATCTAAATTAACCTAGGGCATTTACAAAGAATTATTTAAAATTTCAGTAGCTCTGTAGTGCTTTTGTGTTCGTCTCTCAGAAAAGTTCCTGTGACTATAAATAGTCCCTGCAGCTAATTTTTTAATATATATTTTAAATCAAACAATTGCAAGTACTTTAGAATGGAAGCATGGAGAGTCTTCTTTTGCTCTCCAGGGCCCCTGCCCTCAGAGTCCCATGCCACACCACAGGCTTCTATGTGGCTTTCTGGGTGTGGGTGCTCTTGTGGTTTAAATTCTGGTCTCTATTCATGTTTAAAATTAATTTTTGTGAAGAGCAAGCATACATTATAATTATGTTTTACATGCTATGCTATATGCAATTTATTTTTCATGTTTAAAGTGATGTCTTGTTACAATCTTTGCTACATATATTTATGGAATGTCTATTTTAAGACCAGATCCCTCCACACTGAACCCAGTATTTCCATCTCTGGCTTGGAACTCTAGGATAGCCAGTGACTTGAAAGTTAAGCAACTTGTTTTCATTTTGTCTCATTTATTCTACCATCAAAGAGCTGCAGATAATAATCATTTCAGAAATATGGATATGAGTATGTGATTTAAAGGTTCAATGTTAAGATCTACATTATTGCATTCTGAAGCAAAATCATCAGCAAATGTCAGATTGTTTTGCCACTGGGAGGGCACAGAGAACCTGCTTTCAATGACATTATTGAAAATACACAACGGAGTCTGGTAACAGAACATTCTCTCCCATGGTTAACATGTGACCTCACTGAGGCTTTATTTCTCCATCTATAAAAAGATGGCCATATACTACGGGATGTCAATCAACAGACGTGCCAGAAAACAGCCCTGGAGGAGGAAGGGTGAGAGGGAGAACAGGGACAGAGAACAGGGACATGCGCGGAGGTGACCATGCACCAAGCATTACACCAGGAACCTGCAGTGCATTAGCCCACTCAGCCACTGATGCCACTAGGAGGGTGGGCTAGACTACTCAGACTTAACAAACGAGGAGGTGAAAATCAAAATAATGAAAAGCATCTTCCTAAGGCCATCTAGGGAGGAAAGAATTTGAGTCTAATTTATTGGACTACAAATCTTCACCTCCCTTTCTACCAAAATGAGCAGAGGAAAAATCATTTGTATATTCATGTAATGATGGTCTATGTTGTTGTTTGTTTTGGTTTGTTTGGTATTAATATGAAACAAGTGCTCTGTCCCATCTGTGTTGCAATGCACTTTATATTTAGAATAGGACATGTTCTGGGGAAACAAGATTACATCCACTATGAATGTCAAAATTATCTGATGTACTAATCTAAATTGCTTCTTTTTGCCCTTAATTCAAAGTATATTTAAACTAGTCTCTTCCTTCGTGCATATTGGAATCATAGCACTTTATATGCTGTTTGGTTCATATTCTCTTCATTTGGGGTTTGCTAAACTTCTAAAATGTCTGAGTTTAGAGTTTTTGTCAAGTTAAAGAAATGTTCAGCTATTATTTCTTCAAACATAAATCCAATTCTTTCCTCTAGTTGCACGTGCTAGACAAACCCTTTCCGGTGCCATTCCGGGACTGTCTTTCCTGTGTTTTATTTTGCAGAGTTCTGTCCTGTGACTTCACTCTCACTGCTTTTTTTTCTTCTACAGGTGTAGAAACTGCCACTAATCCCATCTAAAGTGCTGCACTTATCACTTGTAGGCAACTAGTTACGTTTTCTGTGCCTTGTCTTACTATGTTGATGTTTTCTTCAATTTCCTTGAAAATACAGAGTTTATAACACCTTTTTCAGTTTTAATATCTCTAACTTATTATTTATAACTCAAAATTAATGTCAAATGCTCTCCATTATAATCATGTTAGAGGGACAGGATTGGGTTTACTTTTGATGTTAAAGACACACCCTCCAGATAGGATCTGATTATTAGGCAGTGCTCTTCAGATATCGATGCTAAGATCCTAGGACAGCAGTTTCTGAAATAAGTGAATTCTAGACTGATCCACTTTACTATGGAGGAGGAGTTTTTGGTAAATGGTACAGGTAGCTTGGCAGCCTCCCTGAGTTGAGAGTTCAGAGGTTATAAATGTTAATGTAGACAGAACTTTTGAGGCAGGGTACCAACAAGGTCAGATCTGCAGAGAAAGAGAGAAAATGCTAAGGAGCTGCAGGTTTAGTTGAGTGCTGATCAGTAAATGCATTTGAGGAGGCAACCTGAGTCTGGGGAGAGTGAAGAAGAGAGTAGGCAAATGACTGCATGTTCATGAAGGACTGAGAATGGCTTAGTCTCCAAAGAACACAGTGCAACGGTCCCTTGATACACGTACAGGGCATTAAGTAAATTAAGTTCGGGAAGTTGCTGCCTCATCATGGGGATACACTACCCTGAGATTCTTGGTTGTTTTGAACCTGACTAACAAATATGAAAAGTATATCTAAAGAGGATCCAGGGGTTCTGTGTCTCAGAATAGATTTCCGATATTTAAAGAGATGCAAACACTTTAACAGTCAACACTGTGGAATTCAAAATGTGTAGCATCTATTTAATAACGATGGGCTTACACAGAAACATAAGAATACAAATAAAGAAGAGAAAAATCCGACTTCAAAATGGACATGGATGATAGAGCTAGCAGATAAGATAAGAAAAAACAGCTTCGGGGGCCATTGATCCCCCAGCTCAGCCTGTTTGGGCGCTGGGTCC
>LOJH01000286.1:30970-57604 GCA_001685095.1 Ellobius talpinus | reverse complement strand
GCTAGGCAGTGCTCTTGGTGCTATCATAGAACTGGGCTATCCTTTGCTAGGCAGCGCTCTTGGTGCTATCATAGAACTGGGCTATCCTTCACTGGGCAGTACTCTTGGTGCTATCATGAGAACGGGGCTATCCTTTGCTGTACAGCAATCTTGGTGTTATTATAGAACTGGGCTATCCTTTGCTGGGCAATGCTCTTGGTGCTATCATAGAACTGGGCTATCCTTTGCTGGGCAGTGCTCTTGGTGCTATCATAGAACTGGGCTATCCTTTGCTGGGCAGTGCTCTTGGTGCTATCATAGAACTGGGCTATCCTTTGCTGGGTAGTGTTCTATTAGTTGGCTTTTGGGTTCCTATGACAGAACCAAACAGAAGCAACCTAAGGGAGGAAAGATTTCTTTCGGTTCAAGGTTCACTATGGTGGAGAAGATGGGGCTGTGTTTGTTGCTGAGGGATCATGTGCTAGTAGCTGTTCAAGTCACTGTGGACCAGGAAGCAGAGAGGGAGGGACCAGGATATAATGTTGAAAGAAAGATCTGTCCTCAGTGACTCAACTACTCACACCTCCCAGAGTTTCCAGAACCTTCCAAGTTAGCACTGCCAGCTGGGAACCACGTGTTCAAATATGAGCTGACAGGGTGTGGTGGTGGTGGTGTGTATTTCATGATACAACCTTTAATTAATATAACTAGTTTTATTTTAATTGGTGTGCACTAAAGGGTTTACAAATAACCTAGGGAAGTTAGAAGGGCCAGTTCTGTTCAGTGTGGGTGGCAGAAAGGTTTCCAGAGGAGATGACACTGGCTAATGAACGAGGACATGTTTTCCTGGGTAAGAAGGTGGTTTTAGCCAGCTGCTGGGGCATTCGGTAGCCAGGGAAGAGCCCACAGTGTAGAGAAGAGGCCTTAGCAATGTGGTAAGACTGCATTCAGGGGGCTTCAGGAAGGACTTGCTGTTGGTCAAGAACATTCTATCAGCACAGTGGAAGATTAGATCGTGAGGAAGACAGACAAAGACTGTCACCTGGAGGCGAAACAGTAGTCTGGTGAGAAGAGTGGGCATGGAGGAGGAGGTGGCTGTGACTGATAGGACCCTAGAGCCACAGGCTGAAGGGTGAGGCTGGGGACCAGGACAAGAGTAAACGTTGGGCTGTAGACTCTCAGAGAGAGGGCCCAGCGAGGGCAGTGAACACAGGCCTGTAAGGATTCATTCATGGTGCATGGGCTAAAGCTGGAGCCCTGGACCTCCAGTGGGGCTGGCCAGGGGAAGAAGAGACCTGCAGCCTAAGGAGAGACCAGAAGGCTCCACCCAGCACACTGGGACTGGTCCCCCCTCCCTTCTCCTCCTCTCCTCTCATTTATGTTTTGAATCAGGATCTCTCTGTGTCGGTCAGGTTGGCATCAAACTTGGAATCTTTTCCCCTCTGCCTGTTGAACGCTGGAACTGCGGCCCGCACACCCCAGGCCTGATCTGTTGGAAGCTTTGTGCTTGGGGAACCTAGGGCGGAAAGAGACTCAGTTAAAGACTAGAGCGACCCGGTTCTGAGGCGCTCTCCTTATTTTCTCGCCTTGGCCCTTTTGGTCTGTGGTGATCTGTGTCATTTCCCCTCAGAGACGGAGATGGGAGAGGGCTGAGTGAGGCTCCATGGCAGGATGTGAGGAGCAGGGAGGGAGGGAGACAGGAGTTAAGGCCACACAGGCCATGCCATCATTCAGAGTTTAAGGTAACTGAGATGGTGGCTAATGGCAACATGACACACATGGCAAGGGCGACTTCAGCTCTCTGGAAGGGAGGATGACATTTTGGCTTAACTACTGTTAGGGAGACAGTTATCTGTGTTCTTCTACCGTTATCTTTATCTTCATCTGTGGTGACAGGATACTGACCCGAATAGATGATGATAAAAATTACTGTGTGCCACAGATGACGTGGATTATCTATTCTCTTTGAGCCTGAACAGATGCCATTTTATCTTTTCAAATCTCTCTCTGTAGCCCAAACTTGCCTTTCAACTCTCGATCCTCCTGCCTCAGCCTCCCAAGTGCTGGCATTACAGCCGTGTGCCGCCATACCTGGCAATTTCATCCTAGACTTATCACCTCTTGAGGCACATAGAGTAAATGCTTATGATGGCTTTGCCTGTGGTATTCTGTAGCCAAGAAGAACATGGTGTACTCGGTTGAGAAGCCATAGTGCCTGAGCCTGCCTGGTACCCTGTGCAGGCATTTGTAGTGGCTCCCTCCTACTGGTCAGTGTTCATGCTGGTGATCTGGATCATGAAGGACGTTTATCAGTCAGTGAACGACAAGGCTGGGGAAGGAGGGAAGAATCTGTGCACAATGGGATACAATGACCATTTGTGGCAGTGGGTGTCAGAAACAGTGTCTAAAATGGACATAGTATGGTTGGAAAATGATACATGTAAAAACTGCTTTTAGGTTTTAAAAACTCAGTGATATAAGATGATAGTCTGATTTGATGGTAGTTGCTGAAGGGGAGGGGAAGCTACTCACCTACATGGGTTAAAGAGACAGATTTATCATCACTAAGGATAGAATTTTAGGATAGGCTAAGTGTCTGAAATAGAATAAACATGAAGCCCACATCAGTGGTGAGGTGATACCTGGTCTAGCCTGGGGGACACACTGACATTTAGAGAAGACTGTGTACAGGGGAAGACCCAGTGAAAGAGGAATGTGATAGTGACTTTCAGGTATGTAGGGAAACGGAATTAGGTTTATCAACAACACAAGGGGACAGCTCAGAACAGCAGGGTGGTTCTGGTGACAAAGTATGTGCGGATTCCCTTGAGGGGTCGTGACCCCAGTGGCGACCCTGCACATGTTCGGACCACACAGGCTGTTCCTTCTGAGGAACACACAGGAAGGTATAAGCCAAGCTGGGTTTGGGTCCTGCCTCTGGATAGAGTTGTGATGTTGTACACAAGTCAGTTTCCTTATTTATGCTTGAATTTCTTCAGCCATGAGAACCGACTCATCCTTGCCCTTAGTCTTTTACAGTAATAGAGTGCTTTGATTGAACAGGGTTTTCTGTAGCCACTTGGCCCTGGTATTAGCCTAGGGTGTGTTATAATAGCAAGACAACCCCAGCTGCATGTGTGCTTGGGGTCAAATTCAGGACATCATGCATGGGAAACATGCTTAATTGCTGAGCTATACCCCATAGTTTTGATGCTTTAGACCTTTCTATTAAGTTAGGGTTCTAGAGTAGCAGAATTTATAGAATGAAGCGCTCTCTCTGTAGAAAGGGGATTTATTAGAATGACTGACAGGCTGTGATCCAGCTAACCCAACAATGGCTGCCTATGATTGGAAGGTCCAAAAATCCAGTAGTTGTTCAGTCCACAAGGCTGGATGTCTCAGTTGCTTTAGCATATGCCGGGATCCTCAAGAAGTAGGCTCTGACACCAGTGAAGGAGTGAACTTGCTCTGGTGGTGAGGGCGAGAGGCACAGAACAAAAGGTGCCTTCTTCTTTGTCTTTATGTAGGCTTGTAGCAGGTGTGACCCAGATTAGAAGCTTCCCACCTCAAAAGATCTGGATTAAAGGTGTATCTTCCTACTTCAAAGATCTGGATTAGAAGTGATCTTCCTACTTCAAATGATTTAATTTAGCAAACATCCCTCATGGGTGTGCCCAGCCATCTTTGGGTTTTAGTTAATTCTGGATGTAGTCAAGTCTACAACTAAAACAGCCATCACACTCCTGCTATGAGCATTTTCATCCTGGGTGGGGAGACCATGCAACATACACCTGCTCCGTGTGAAGTCCCAATGACAGAGCATAGCTTCATTCATCAGATCTCTTCCCTTCTCCCACATACCTAGTAAGTCTATCAGGCACACGTACAGGACAGGGATGAGGGGCTACTGACAGGAGCACCAGAGTGTCTTCACCCCATGGGGATGGTGGCTTCCTCAGGGCTGTGTAGCTAGAGCCCACTCCCCCAGTCTTCCTCAAACTACACTCTGTAACCCCTCCTCAAGACCCAGAGGCCACGTGCAGTTGCCTGGGTCCTCAGGCGTGGGTCCCATGACTCCACATTCTCCGTTCTGTAAGAGAGGTCAACAGTCAGCAAGCACAGCTATGAAGACAGTAAGTAGGCGCAGCTGAACTCGTGGACATGCGGGCCGGCTGGGAGGACAGTGCTGTACAGTAGCCTCAATTCCTTATTTTATGCCCAAAATATCAGAGACTTGAAGTATCTGAGACCCTAGGCCATACTTTCCCGACAGGAAACTGTCAGTGGTGTCATGCCTTCCACTAGAACATTCTAGTGGACACTGTAGGCTGCCATTGGCTGACAGCTTGTTCTCTGGCAAGTGTCATGAACTTTTTTCCTGGCAAATGTCTAATGACAATATTCTAAAACTTTTATCTTAGACTTAGGCATTTTTATATGTGTGGTTATTTTGCCTGCATGTATATATGTGCAACTCGTGTGCTTGGTTCCAGAGGTCAGAACAGGGTACTGGACCCCCTGGAACTGGAGTTTCAGATGTTTGTGGCTGCTGAGAAGCAAACCCTGGCCTCTGCAAGAGCAACGGTTGTTCTTACCATTGTGCCATCTCTCTAGGACCCCCACTTAGTAATTTTCTGCTCAACCTAATTTGACACAAACATTTTCGGGGAGGGGCTCCCTATAATTTTTTTCCCGAGACAGGGTTTCTCTGTGTATCCACCCTCGCTGTCCCGGAACTCTCTGTAGCTCAGGCTGGCCTCAAACTCAAAGCTCTCTGCTTGCCTCTGCCTCCAAGTGCTGGGATTAAAGGCGTGTGCCACCACCACCCAGCCCTGTAAATTCTTATTTAACTATCTCAATATTCTGAAGTCATGCTACCATGAATCATGGGACTTTCTTTTACAGCTCATGTTGTACATATGATAGTTCAGCTGTTAAAAAGAACTGATCCTATTAGTATGTGTGCGTTGGGGGGACACGTGTGTCATGCAGAAAACCTTCAGGTTGCCCTTCTGAAACCTCGTCTGAGACAAATTCCTGTCACTGTGTAAACTGGGCTAGTTGCCCCTAGAGCTTGTTAGTCTAATTTATTTCATTTTCTGTGCATGAATGTTTTGTCTGTATGTATGTCTGTTAACATAATTGTGCCTGGTGTCCTCCAATGTCAGAAGGGTCAGATCCCCTGGAACTGAAGTTATGGATGGTTGTGAGCCACCATGGGTCTTCTGCAAGAACAAGTGCTCTTGACCTTGAGCCATCTCTCCAGCCTCACAATTCAATTCTAAGAGACCAGATTCTAATTCTTCCTGATTTTAACCAGGTAGAAGTCCTACCAAATCACTTCATTTGGAACAAAAGCCATTAATTCTGAATAAAACCTCACATTCAAATGGATTACATTTTCCCTGAGATGTTAAATACAAAGACAAAAGGCTACATTTCTTTTAAATTATTTTATTATTGTGTAAGCTAAAAGGAAATTTACACACTGAAATCTCAAAAGCCTTGGGCATGCACATTGACCTCTACATGGCTCTCTTTCTTTTTTCCATAGGAATTTCCCCAAACATTTAAAACCCATAGTTTTTTTTTTACTGTATATACAGCCTAAACCATAGCAATCTATGATTATGTCATTTTACACTGTGCAAAATCCTCAAAAAATAATGGTATGATAGAACAGAAAGATTTCTAACAAATTTCATTTTAAGACATTCATATAATTTGGTCCTTCTCCAAATCACACTAATTAAAACAGGCACAATCTCGGTTAAGCCTCCAATCAAATTCTGACAGTGATCCACACCCTACAACCAGAGAGCAGAGATGACCTCTGCAAGAGGTCACACAGAGATATGCCAGATTGAAAAGACTAAAAACAGAGCCCAGAAGAGTTAACAAAAGCCAGGTCTGACACAAACCATCACAGACCAAACTGAAAATCAGACAGGGATCTGAGCTTTGTGATGGTAAAGTGACCACGCATCCAGGAGGAAAGTAAGAGTGGTCAGTGCAATGAGAAGAGACTGAAGGGGATTTCAGACAGTGGAGATTTGAGGTTTTAATTTTCTTTTTTTATTTCAAAAGTTTTTTTTTAAGAAGGACACCACCAGTGTATTTCACAAAGACATAAATGTATACACCCCAGCAACACAAAAGAATAAATCTTCAAAAATGTTCATCCCCAATTATTTACATTTTTTTTCTAATATAAATTTAGGACTTCAGTATGTAAATAAATATGCATTACTATGTACACCTTTCTGGTGTGGCTTTACCAACAAATCAGCTGAACTTGGATGTATTCGTTTCTAAATTACAGCAGATATGTTTTTGATGGTAGGGAAGGGATAGAGGAAAGGAAAAGTATTTGAAAGTGTCCAGTTCAACCAGCTATCCTTCTGCTTGTTCCTGGGAGCTCGTGGAAGGTGTCAGTGAGGCTGGGAACATCAACACCTTGGCGTGCATGAAGGTTAAGTCCGGAAGGCTGCGGATCACCTTCACAGCTTCTTCACTGAGGTGTTCCTCTCTTTTTGGTTTCCTATCAGCCAATGAGAAAAGACAAATGCGTTAATGGGAATTCCATCTCAAGGTTTGCAGTCAACGGTCTTGGGCATCTGACTGGCTTTTCCTCTGCTAGTTACTGAATGAAGAATAATATATGTGGCTTTTTGTTGTCCATGAAATCATGTATAACCAGATACAGACATCGCTATGTACGTGTGTATGGGCTCAAAGCTTTAGTTAAGGCAGGAAGCACCTACCCAGCCAGTTTTCAAACATTACTAAGCACAAGTAGAGTACTAAAGCCTTGCTAACAGTCCGCCCATCTGGATTTCCCCTGCTTGCTGCAAAACTACCAAAATTACCACAACATGAAAGGTGTGGTGCAAGGCCTGGTAAGTCATTTAACCTCAGGCTTTCTTAACCTAATGGGGAATTCCAAGAGAGCCTTCAGCCAAGCTGGGATGCAGGCGGCAGCATGAGAACTGGGTGCAGGCAGGAACCAGGCGAGGCAATCTGTAAACCTTCCAGGACTCTGGCCTTGGATAATGTCTATTTAACCACCTCTCCCCTCACTGTAACAAGTAAGTAGCCTGAAGCATATCACAGGTGCCCAAGAATTCCTGGTGAACTAGTGGGCAAGTGGAAGAAAGTGCCCAGTGGGCATCACATGTGCCCAAGCAGTGCACAATGCCATCCAAACCATCCAGGCTGTTAAATATGTTGAAAGGATCATTACAGTCACACAGATTATATTTGTACATAGATCAATTTCAGACCAAAGATCATTTGAAATTGCCTAGAGAAAGCCCAGTTCTTTCTTTTATGGTAATCATATCAGCAGATGAATCAATAATCAACCCAGTCCTACTTTATTCTATATATAATGGCTACCCTACATTTAAAAAAATTAAAATTTACATTTAGATCACACTTAATGGTAACACATCATCAGATGCTTGAGGAAGTAGAAGACAACTGCATCATTTCAAAGTCAAACAAGTGTCTTGCTTCCTAGGCTGGGTCTTAGCATCACTAATACGGACTGCGGAGTGAGACGGTCAGCCCGTAGTAGTCATCCAGTCAGCAGGGTGTCGGATGTTTTCAACGTGCTGGGAGATCTCGGACGTAGTCTAGGCAAATGTTTATTACCCTGTATTTGCGAGCCTCTGGATATAATTTCCAGTTTATAGACGATTGGGGGAATAAAGAACTAGTGGACACTACTTCAGAAAACACCAGGAAGTAGAAGTGGTCCTGCCAATTTCCCCATTTGTGAAGTGCAGGCGGGTCGGGAGAGGACAAGGGAAGTTCTTAATCAGGACACGACTGTGACAACTGGGTTAGGTTTGACCAAAGGATTTCAGAGGCAAAAGGAAATGGAATTTAAAAGTTCCTACAATTTTTAAGTTTTGCAGTTATTTATGTGAACTATTTTTATTAAAATATACAAAGCACATGCTTGAGAATTTGAGAACAATTATATCGCTCTCCATCTCTTTTAGCTGAGATTTACCTTTTGTCAATGACTACATGTCCAACGTGGCCTATGATCAATTCACTTCCCCCGAAGAAACGGACATGACGAGACCTTTCAATAGGGTAAAGAAACTTTCCAGGAAGCTGCCAGGTCAACCAGATATCCCTATGCAGGGCAGGGTGGCAGGAACAGAATATAGACCTCTCCCACCTTCCACTACATGAAAATGAATTAATAATACATTGGAGAGTCGGGTGTGGCGGCACATACTTTTAATCCTAACATTCAGTAGTCAGAAGCAGGCAGATCTGAGTTCGAGGCCAGCCTGGTCTACAAAGCAAGTCCCAGGACAGCCTAGGCTACACAGAGAAACCCTGTCTCAAAACAAACAAAAAGCACCAACCAAACCCCAAACTGAAATGCATTAAAGACCCACATACAAGGGTGAAGAAACTATAAACTCTTAGGTGTAAGATTCTCCTGATTTTGAATCATTCAACCTAAAGCACAAATAACAAAATAAAAGTTTGATTTTGATGAAACCCAATTTTTGAGCGTCAATACATGGTATAAAAACTGAAAAGATAACAGAGTAGCAAATACTTGAAAAATATGTATCTGAGAAAGGTATTTTTAAATATAATATATTGATTTTTATTTTATATGTACCAGTGTTCTGCCTGCATGTGTGTCTGTGTGAGGGTGTTGGAAGTCCTGGAACTGGAATTATACAGACAGATGTGAACTGCCATGTGGGTGCTGGGAACTGAACCTGGGTCCGCTGAAAGAGCAGCCAGTGCTGTTGGCCACTGACCCATCTCTCCAACCCCAAGGTCTGGTATTTGTAGCCTACAAGGACAGCTTACAAATGATCTGACTGGAAACGGAAAGAATCTGAAGCAGCATCCTTGGAGGCAGTGGCATGAATGCTAATAAGCACATCAGAAGATGCTCAGTGGCTTTGCTACCAGGGGAATGCAAATTACAATGACGACAACTTCATACCCACTGGCATAGCTGCAACTGAAAAGTCAGACAAGCTTGGAGAGAATGTGGAGAAACTGGAAAGCTCCTGTTACTGGTGGGAACACAAAACATTATATCCTAGCACTCTGGAGGCGAATGCTAAGAGGATCAGGTGTTCAAGGCCAGAAGGCAACATGAGCCCCTGCCTTAACCAGTCACCACAGCCACAAAGCGCTGTGTGGTGTGCACACCTGTAATCTGGCACCTAGGAGGGTGAGGAGTACTGAATTAGAAGCAAATGTATACAGGAGATTTTGGGCTTAAAGTAATAAACATTTTCTGGGTTAATTTAATGATGACAGTTGCAAAGCTTTGTGAGCCCACTAAAAACTAGTCAATTTACACACAGGAAAGAAAGAGAAAGACAGATTTTATGATGTTAACTAAATCAATAAAATCCAAAACTGAAAACCCCAAAGCATTCCTGTTAGCCACTAGTTCTTTAGCTTGTACACATGTCAGTTAGTGGCCTCTCTGTAGCTACTATAGTGCATAGCTGGTTATGCACTAATTTAAATTAGAAAATAACTTTTCTCCATAATAGGACAGTTGAGCAAGAAGATGGAACCATCTTCAAACTAAGAACTTGGGTTTCTCTAAAGACAACACACGAGCACTGGTGATGCAGACCAGGGTGCAGTGTTCTTGCCTGGGAACAACGCCCCTGCCATAGCCAGACACAGCCGCACAACCCTGTACTGTGCTCTGCCAATTTGGTTTGCACAAAGTCTGACATCAGGTGGTGGCCCCTCCAGTGAGGCTACCAGGTTGCTTAAGGAGGGACAAACTGGCCCGGTCAAACAAAGCACATCAAAACACCCGCCACAATAAACAAGAAGTGAAGTGACAAATTACAGTCCATGGGAAGAAAGACCCCATCATGTTTCCTCAATATTCAAAGGCTCTTAGGAAATCATGTCAGCCTACAAAAGGGCTCAGTCAGTCAAGGACCCTGATGACCTGAGTTCAATCCTGGAACCCACAAGGAGAGAACTGACGCCCACAGTTGTCTGACCATCACCCTGACAATTCCTAAACAAACGTCAGTTGAGACATGGAAAAAAGACATGTTCCATGTTAAATGTCCTTCTCTATCTCAACTACAGTTTCTTTGCTCTTAAAGACAGAATTCTCTTTGTAGCCGAGGCTGGTCTCAAGTTTATGATGCTCCTGCCTCAGCTTTCTGAGTGCTCAAATTATAGGCTTTGACACTACACCTATTTTAACCCTTTCTTATAGCTCTCATAAAGTTCTTCCATTCAACCTTTTATGTAATGATAAGAACCAAGTTGCTTTTGCAAACCTTTACTTAAAAAGAAAAAGAAATAAATCCTAAAGATGAAGGTATTGAAAGAGCCTTTTGAAATCTCACATGCCACTTGCCTGTCTTTTCTAAGTACAACTAAGAACTGTTATTGGAAGGCCGGGGCTGATGCTGCTTTTAAACATTTGCCTAGCATGCATGAGGCTTTCAGTATGATCTCAGCATTGAAACAAACAAACACAAGAAAACAGTTCTCACCCCTGCAAAAACAAAAATAAAAACAAAACACCCAAACTCCTCTGGTGATACCTTATAATTTTAAATACTAAGATGTGGATATTTTTTCTCACTATTTTCAAAGAACAAAACACCCTTCAAAATGAAATCCAAAGTTGTCAGCTTGTTTTCAATATATTTCATTTACATGTCAAAGTGAATCTGAGAAAACAGCCCAGTGGTAAGAACCTAAAGTATGCAAGGTCCTGGGCTTGTTCTCTAGTACCTCAATAACAGAAAGGTCAGATAATTATTAAAGAGAATCTTTTTGGCTGCTACAACTTGCCTCCTAGATGTGTGCTATAATTTTAGTTTATTCTTTTCATTCAGAAGATGAGGGAGACGTTTAGTAGTAATAGAGGTTGGGCAATAAATACAGTGTAGTCAAGGATTCTTAAAAAAGGAGCACAGCTAACGACGTGGGTAGAGCTCCTCCTACTGGCACAGAGGATGAACTGTCACAGCCGGGAAGTTCTCTAGGTAGGTAGGTGGTACAGGGGAAAGGTAAGAAGGAAGCAGTAGGACTGGCTCAGAAACAGCAAGGTATCCACAACAGATGACGTTAGCAGAAGATTCATTTAAAGGCAAAGACATTGCAGGGCCATTACAGCAATGCAGTGAACCTGTGGATAAAAGGACCTACGTGCTCCAAATCTATTTCCTGGAAAGAGTAAGGGCACCTACAGTCATAAAAGCAGTAACGGCAGCTTTTCAAACCTCCTACTATCTGTTGAGTGAACACCCACAGAGAATAAAGCTCAACAGACACTGTGGTCATTTAAGTCAGGCATGGTGGTGGTGGTGGCGCACACCTTTAACCCCAGCACTGGGGAGACAGATGCAGGTGGTTCTACGTTCAAGGCCAGCCTGGTTCCTATAACAAGTTTCAGGACAGCCAAAGCTACACAGAGACCCTGCCTCAAAAACAAACAAAAAGAGATTGCAATCACTTGAGCTAAAATTAAAAAAAAAATTATAAAAAAATGAAGAAATAGATGTTTCTTATGAAAGAATTAACTTTAAAAGACAAATTTAAGTGGCATGTGTTATTCAATAGGAATTTCTAAACTTCTCCCAAAGTGGGCAACTGACACATAAACACCCCTCCAGGAAATGCAGCCTGATGTCATCTGGGAAACGGAGAATCTAACCAATCAGTGCCTGGCCTGGCCCTACTGATGTCCTGTCACGAACAATGCCCTTCTACTAGGAACTGGCTTATCTGATGCCTAGTATGTCAAGGCAAGGATTACTTAACTGTGTTAAATACTAAACACAAGGTCCAAGTGACAGTTCTAATACCAGGAGGTAACTGTCCCTAACGAGGCTCTCCGTAAGTTTGGTAAAGGAGTATACAAAGCCTCAAGTTAGGGTGTACAATAGAAAATGTTCTGAAAATAAAAAGGTCTTATCTTTACTGTTTTAGCTTCAAAGTAAACATGGTAGTCTGTGTGACACCAGCAGTGTGAAACTGGTCTGGAAAAATGCTTTTCTCCACTAATATGAAGGGACAGGGGGCATTCCTCAGTGGCACCAGAATCTTAATACTTAACCAGAATTGTTTTCTATGGAGGAGTGTGGGAAAGAGAAACGTGGTCTGTTAATCTCCAATAAAGTTCGTCATGGAACGTTAATTTGATGATGTTTTCTAGGCTTCGCCATCTACTGGCTTTAACATATGTAACACAAACACTGCCGCTGGCATGCTTTGCTTGTGACTGCTTAAACCAGGATCCAAAGTCAGGGCAGAGTTAGAGCGCTTTACCTGGTCGACGTGCTTGTCTTCTCCACTGTAGACATGAGCTTCGCAAATGCATCAGTCACTTTGAGGCTTGAGGTGGAGGTCTCCAGCTTAGCAGTTGTTAATTCATACAACTCTGGATCCACACCTTACAGCACAGAACGATAGTGAGTGAGGGCAAGCTGCACGGTTACAGTGAGCCACAATCCAAACGCAACAGCAATACCTAGCCACATCTGAGTCTGCGTAAGCACTCATTGTCAGATCACGTACTACTCTTGTGAATGTGACAGCCATTACTGTGTGATGCCACAGTGGGTGCGTACCAGCTAACTTTGTGCAGCTGGCTCTCAGTTTCTGGGGATTGAACTCGGGTCACCAGGCCTGGGCAGCAAGCACCTTTACCTGCTTGAGCTATCTGGGTTTACTTTTTTATTTTGTGTGTGTTTGTCTGAATTATGTACACACATCACATGCATGCCTGAGGAGACCAGAAGGGGACGTAGGAGCTCCTGGAACTTGAATTAGATAGTTGTGAGCCACCATGTAGGTGTTGGGAACAGAACAGCCAGTGCTCCTAACTACTGAAACAATTAACCCCATGTTTATTTTTAATTAAACGGTAGGCTCTGAAGTATCTGTAGAAGGAACATAATGATTCCATTTTGGAATTAATGCTGTATGTAGCTGATGCCTCCTTAAATGCTTCAGGAATCTATCATTCCATCTTACATTCATTTCTGACACATCCTCAGTGTTTATAAATAGAATAAGCATGCTATGATAATCTCAACTTCTATCTTTTGATTTGAGATGGGTTCTTACTCTACAGCTTACCCTGGCTTTGACTCATGAATGACAATTATCCTGCCTCAGGTTCCTGAGTGTTGGGTTATAGGTATGAGCCACCACATCTGACCTCCAACATTCTCAACGTTTTAAAACATTTTTTATGTGCGTTGGTGTTTTCCCTGGCTGTATGTCTGTGTAAAGGTGTTTGGATCCCTTGGAACTGGAGTTACAGACAGTTGTGAGATTCTATGTAGGTGCTGGGAATTGAACACAGGGCCTCTGGAAGAGCAGCCAGTGCTCTTGACCACTGAGCCATCTCTCAAGCTCAACATTCTCAATTTTTAAATTAGTCAATGAACCTCATTTTGAACTTTGATCTAATCCCATCTCATCTATTTTTTTTAACTCCAGGATTTTCTTCCATGTCAGAGACTTGGAGATTAATATAAAGTCTCTACTGTAGAAATGACTTGTTATCTTAACTATGGCTAAAGGTGTGAGCGATTACTCAGAACATCAAGTTATTACTAGAAATATGCCGATGTACTTCAGGTAAGAGGTGGGGAGGGCAGAGCACTCCAGAGAAGTGAGTGGAGCTCTGCTTATTTCCAGCTCATTTGTATGTGTGCAGTCTCCCTTAGATATCGAGCTGGAACAGCAGAAGAGAAGCTAAGTTGGGGCTATAGTTAAGAATCAGTTTACAAAAAATGTTTGATAGCTTCTCCAATGTTTTCTTTCTCTTTTTTCCTTGAGATAGGACACTTTAATATTGCTCAGCCTGGCCTTGAACTCAGTTCAGGTGATCCTCCTGCCTCAGCTGGGACTACAGATGTGGCTGTGCTTGGCTCAATTTTATTTTTTAAGAAAAGCCTACACGATTAGACAAAAATCTAAATGTATGAACAAGCTTTTTCCTTTCTGAACCCACCCTGCAGATGAGTAGGTAGCAGTGTGTATTTCAGATGTCTACAGAAATAAAGGAACAGCTGCTTCCACGGCTACCAAGCCCACCAAGGGAGAAAGGCCAGAGAAGGTGCATGCTGACTCCCAAGTGCTTAACAGCTCATTCACATACATACACTTTTGAGACAGACTTCCAAACTTTTTCTACAATAAGCATACAGGCCAAAGTTAAGATGTTTAAAACTGTAGCTGTCTGTATAAAGACCAAGTGAGCCCAGACTGTTCCCTCTTCCACTACTAGAGGTTAGCTTCTAGATCTCTATACATGGTGTACAACACCTGCATTCTGACTGGCAACAAGGAAGTGCCACTAAAATCTCAGGTGGGTTTATAAAACTGGGCACTCAGCTGTCAGAGTAAAGTGTAGACTGAAAGCAATAGTGCTGACCATGACAGAAAAAAAAATCACCTTTCTAGGCCCCCAAAACATTCTTCCCCTCCATAAACTGCCCCCAAACAAAACAATGACTGAGAGCTGTAACAACTACAGTTAACGTTTTTAGAGACAAGGCAATTATCTACTAAAAACTAGAGAGAATTTTTTATGGAAGTTTTTTTAAATAGAACTTTAATGAGGCACAGCTTAATTACACAATTAAAGTAGCCATCCAAGTTCTACGCCAGCCTCCTAAGAATCACACACAAGATAATTAACAGCAAGCTATGATAAAATGACTTTCCCATAAACAAGTTAGAAAGGACAAACAAGTGTTAAGATGGAGCACTAAGGAAGGCATGATACCTGGAGCTTGAGGGGAGTTTTAATAAAACTCAATAACAATAAAAAGCCAAAGCAAATTTATTATAATCAAATTTATCCACAGCTAGAGCACACTGATGAAAATTGAGAATTTTAAAGTTTTCACATGGGTAGAGACTGCACTGGACCATGCTGTGCTCATGTCCACTGCAGCATTAAACAGTTCACACTTATAGCTGTATCCTGAGCCCAGTTATCAGGAAATCTCTGCACTTCTTTAAGCAACCAGGTTACTGGTGTTCCTACTAATGCTTTTAAAATGAGTTTAAAATATAAGCAGATTTAAAATCTAAACCAAGTTTTAGGCACCTCAAAGAGAAAGTGGCCTCATTTTAATTATAATGCAGATTGCAACCAAGTTCAGCTGAGAGGATCTGGATAATCCTCAGCTCCTCCTTTACCTTCAGTAAGTATTATGAGTTGTCACGCCATTCTAGCTCCCCCAGGCTGTTCTATAAATCAGATATACTTAGTAGAACTTTAAGTTGTAAAATATCAAATTTAAGTAAGTAGCAAAACCGGATTACAGACTTTTTCATATACTTACAAGGATTTTGAAAACTAGGAGCTAGACTTGAGAGAGCTTGTCATTCTACTCTAGGATCTATGGGCTTTCCTGCGGCAGGAGCAGGTTTCCGCAGCTGGCTATAAGAGATGGCATCCTGGGTCCAGGCTTGCCCTTAGCTGACTCTGTTGTTTTCCTTCATATACCACCATGGCTGGGAAACCACTGAAGTGGGTGGCTGGGTTACCTAACAGACTCACCCCAAACAAAATACCCCCCAATTCTCAGGAACTAGCCACAAAACTGGCCGCTAGTAGGTACAGAAGGGAATCCTCAATATGCATTCCAGAAGTTAGCATTTGAACAGAACCCCAGTAGCTGTCTGATGATCAATGATTACCAGATCACAACTTGGGATGGCAGGGATTCATTAAAATCATATTCAATGAAATGTAAACATTAAAATGTCATTATAATTTCCATCTTTTATTTGGTTAGAAAATGACAAAGTACATTAGTCTTTTAGTTAATGAACTGCAGGGCTGAACATTAACAGGTATAGTGAGCTTAACTTTTAGGGTTAGGTTCATAGCAATTACTTTCTACTATTAACTTTTGTTAACATTTTTATTGCTCTATGGAAACTAACAGTATGCTTTCTATTTAAGAGCTACATAAAAACAGTCATTTTTTTTGATGTGGGACTATATAACTACATGCTAGATTCCAACATTTTGGATTCAATTATATGTTTAGCAGCACTAATAAGAACTAATTAAAATGCTAGAATTTGTAAAATTTACATTATTATAGACACTATTACATGAAGCCATCTTTGTGTACTGAAACATTCTTCTCTCTCTAAACTAGTGTTACTTTCAAATGGCTTTATAGAATATGCTTTCAGAACAAGCATATAAATACATTTTCCACTTAGAGAGGTGAAAAAACAAAATATCCTTAGGTGTCTAAAGCTAGTAGGGCTGTATTACTGTAGAAACCACTGCCAACTCTGAAAACGAGAAAGTTTTCTTTAAAACGTATCCCGTGTAAGTTGTTTCTTAGAGTCAGGCATTGGAGAGTGAGATGGGAAGGAAAAGTGCGGAAGTCATCATCTAGCTGTTTCCTTGTTTATAGGAAAGTCAAGTGTGGTCATGCTTTAGTAAGTAACCAGAACTGTGCTTAAACACTCTGCTGACCTGGGATTGTGCTGCTGCTAGAGCTACTGTCATCCACGGGCCCAAAGAAATCAAGGTTCAGAAGAGTGGAACCTCCACTAGCTTGGAATTCAGTGACCGTGTTGGTAGGCAGCCACACAGAAGGGAAGCCAAGGGAGGAGGGGTTATGTGTAAAAAGGGGTAAGACACACACTTGAACATGCAGGTTATAATTAGTAGTCATTACACATTTTAAAAATCAACATTAAAACAACGTGTACAGTATTAGGTTTTCATAACTAAAGTAACAATTTAACTCAATGTACATTTCCTCATGTTCAATGTAAAGAATGTTAACACTTTGTTAGGTTTTAGCTAGAAGTCAGTTCTTTTAACCAAAACTGAAAGGTATCAGAAAGACCAGGGAAAGCATAGACTAGTTAAAGGGAAACAATACTTAATCTTAACCCAACATTAAATCATTACATGCCTGATCTTTCATGTTAGTTTCTATGAACAATTTCTTGTTTCTAATGCTTTTTTAAAAAACAGTGGCAAAGGTGTGAGCTTCAGGACATGCATCAATACTTGAACTTATTTAAAGTAATACGGATGTTGTAACGCCCTACCCTGATGTGCAAGCTGTACTGTTCCCCTTTAACTCTGCAACAGTAATCACAAATAGTATACATTTTTAAAGAAGTTGTTAATAAAAAGCATGATGATTTGACTGAAGACACCAGACAATAATAGCAAAAGGTGCATCCAGGCTTTCCTTCAGCAGGACATTCAATTGATGGTTTCCAGGTGCCCCAGGATCCTAGCTACAAGGAAAAGTGGGCAGGAGTGTCTCAGGCAATGGGATGGTAAATGCCACTGAGATGATGGTAACAGATATTCTAGACAATGGCTCAAACAGCTTAGGAAGCAATTATAACTCAGGGTCCACTGAAAAGCCCTAGCAGGGCTCTGAAACTAGCACTGTTGTGTTAAAGACCCTACAGCACTTGTGTAAGGTACTCCCTGCTCAGAGTTTTAAAGTTGTAAGAAGAACCACTGACTTCTGTTAGTATTTGGAGATAAACTATTTAAAAAGAATCATGAAAATCATTCATCATCCATTTGCATTTAAGTACTCTATAAAATGCTACTGAATCCGAAAACTACATTATATCAATAAATATGGATCTATCTGCGCAGTTTTTGGTTAAGTGATAATTGTGCTTTATGCTTTGAAGCAACCTCTAATCACAAGACTTTGTACCCAAGGAAAATTTCATAAAGTAATTCTATAAAACATTCAAATAAATTGGTCCTAGCTAAAATATCATTTAAACTATTTAATTTTGACTTAAGATAAAGGAACTAAAACTTTACCTTGCTATTACTACCAATGCTTGGGCATTAATATTGTTGATAATAGTAATGGCTGGTATCTTGAGCAATTACTATTTAGAAAGAAAGCCTGAATTTCCAAAGATAAGAAGAGTAAGAAGTTATGTTCAAACAAAAAAGGAAATCAGCAGAGAGAAGTCTGTCTGAACTGTGTAGCTTTCTTAACTCTAGCTCTGGTGCTAGAGGCTCTACGGAGAGACGTACCATCTAAAGGGTTAGTAAGGCCACTGCTACTCCAGTCAAACTGGACGGGTGGTAGAGACTCCTAGAGTTGAAAACAATAAAAACAAACAAACAAAAAATAAAATTAATCAGTACAGGTAGTAGCAACGTAAAGAATCCTTAAAGCAAAATCCCCAAAATAGAGCAAGACCATTAGGCAACAATGTACCTATAGACAAAATTTGTATAATACACAATTTCAGGTTATCTGCAAATATTAACGCAATCTGAAATTGCAGAATTGATAAACAGTATGCTTATTGACATTATAAAATTTACATCCAACAAATGGAGTATCTTTAAATTTTCAAACAAACTTATGGACTGATTCTCTGATTCTATTTTAATCTTTCTCAAGTTGTGTTTTAAATTGTTAGATTTCAAGAAAAGGACTTAACACACACACATTTTTAATTTTTTTAGTGACTACATTAATTTTAAAAAGTAGCCATGTAACACTAGCAGATGATGCAACATAACAGAGAAGGAACTAAACTGAAAGTGAATTTGGATTGTTGAAGACGGTAACTAGTTACATATGATCTATACTAACTTAGCTGGTCTCATGATAGATAAAATGAGACGGTACAGATTCTAGAGTCTCTAGTTCTTTACAAGTTTCCTGATCCCTAATAAGTAGGATGTATACTTTTTTGTTTGTTTTTGAGACAAGGTCTTACCATGTAGTCCTGGCTGTCCTGGGACTCACTCAGTATGTAGACCAGGCTGGCCTCAAACTCAGAAGATCAATTTGTTTCTGCCTCTGAACGCTGGGATTAAAGGTGTGCACCACCATGCCTGGCTAGGATGTACATTTTTAAAGTGTTGATTTCCAGATATTTAAGTGTGTGTGTGTGGGGGGGGAGTATGTGTGTGAGAGAGAGAAAGAATGTGTGTGTGAGTGGCGGGGGGGAAGAGGAAGACACTGGACATCCTGCTTTATCACACTCTATCTTACTCCTTTGAGATAGGGTCCCTCAGCAAACCTGGGGCTAGGCCGCCAGTCAGCAGGCCCCAGGACCTTCCTGTCTCTGTTCTGCACAGCACTGGGTTACAGACTTTGAGTGGATATACCCACGGTTATTCAAGTGTGAGAGATTCAAACTTAGGACCTCATGCTTGCACAGGCAACTGTTCGTAACCCACTGACCCATCTCTCCAGTCCAATTAATATATTATTGAGATAGGGTCCGGATAAATTTCTCAGCCGAGGCTCAAACCTTGTGCTTCCAGCTATTTAATAGCTAGACTGCAGATATGTAGTGTGTACCTCCAGAACAGGCCAGGGATTTATTTTAGTCAAGTTTTCTGGCTTAGAAATTACTTGGAATCAGATTTTTTTTTTCTTTTTTGAGACAAGGTCTTGTTTTGTTGCTCAGGCTGGCCTTAAACTGACTATGTGAAGCTAGGCTGGTTTTTGAGTTCGCACTCCTGTTCGGTCCTCCCAGTGAGATCACTGCATGTACTACCATGCCTAGGGAGATTTATGCACTACACTGAATTCTTACAACTGATTTGACTACTCTAGGTTTTTAAAAGTTCATAACATAAAGTGAACAATGTAACATCAAATAGAAGATAGTTGGCAGACATTCTTTAAATAAGCAGTAACTTCATTTTAAGATTTTTTTTATACAGAAAACTGTTTTTGTTCTCTCTTTTGTTGACTGTATTAGCAACACCTATGGAAATAACTTGTGTTCTATTAGATTTTTAAATACAACATGTTGTTGCTTATTTACATTCATACTGTTGGCATTGCTAGCCATGCTTCACTGTAAGGAAGGTGCTATTACAACATTATACTTACTTTTTTTTCTGGGTAAAGATACTATTATATGTAGGATAGGAACACGAATTAGGTATTTGGGGAAGATAATATAATTGTTTTGGCAAAATAGCAATAGGCAAATTAATATAAGCATTTAATCTCCATAAATCAAGCTCAGTCTGTCCAGCTTAGAGGCTGAGGAGGAAGGTATAAAACCAAGTAAAATGTTGACATTAAGAGATGCCAGGACTGAAAGACAATGGGACAGAAGGGAGAGTGACCACTGAGGGTGTCTTTGTTCCATGTCTGGGCTGTGCACAGCTCCCAAGGGCCTGACTACATTCTCAGCTCCTAAGAAGCTCTCTGTGGCGAGTGAACGCTCTGTATGTTGACTGTGGGGTAGTTACCTGCATCCACATATGTGACCAAGGGGTTCATAACTACATAAACAAGATCATATCTTATTCCTGATTATACTTTATATTTACTATAATTATGTGAAAGATAGCCAAGAGGGTACATAGGCAAAGGACGCACAGGGCTTTTCTTTGTTCTACCTTTGAAATAACTTGGATATCTGTAATTATTTCAAATATGTTAAAAACTAATGCTGGGGAAAACCTCGTGCTAACAAGAACAGAAATATGGAGGCTGGAGAAAGGAGACCCACTGATGTGCAACCTTGGGCAAGTCATTTGGCTTTTCCAGGTATGCTTCCTTACTGAAAAGGGGGTACATGGTGTGAGATAACCATTCCCCAGCCCCGGTCTTAACCTTCTCATTCACAATTAAAATAGCTCTATCAAGTGGCTGAAGCTGCTACTGATGACCAGGGGATGATGTCAGTCATACTCGCCTCTGTATAATGAAATGTGAGTTCAAGACCCCCCTCCCCCATGCACACACAAAAAAGCTACCTTGGTGTCCCCTCCTTCTGAGACTTTTACCTTTCACACTTTCATGGTGTCATTACTAGTTTCCCTCTCTGTCTGAACCCAAGATTTTCTTGCCTCAGTCTCCCAAGCGCTGGAGTTACAGGTGTGCCAGTACACTTGGCTCCAAGGTTTTCAAATCCCTCAACAACAGAAGCAATGGTTATAGGACTGACAAGTCATACTCAGGTTGGGGGGGAACCCACACCATGAGGCAAGTATTTAAGTTGGGATAGAGTAGGTAGACTGAGAAGAAAATAGGCAGCTGTGGTGTGGCAGTGTGGTGTTCAGTGATGCTAAAAATGAAAACATGTAAGGAAGCATGGTTTATGGCTTCTGGGGAGGAAAAGAAAGAAAAAAGAGATACTGAACAAGTATTCCTGATATAATTTGCAAGCTTCCAGTATTACAGATTACTGTCATGCCACCTGAAAAGCACAATCATCACCAGACACAACAGTATTACTGCATGGACTAAAAAAGTGCCATAAAAATTATATACGGCATCCCAATGACTAGTGGACTTTATATGAAGATCTTTATGATTCACTTCAGGTCCTATTTTAAGCTCAATCACAGGTATGGAGCCAAGCCAACTAGCACAAAATTCTAAATTAAAATACATGTATTTCATTTGGTTACCTAGAAATATGCCTTCAGTTAAGTCTGAATTAAATTATGTAAGAACATAACATGGTGTAAAGTTATGACCAGAAGAAGCTTCTAAGCTGTAGGGGCAAAATGACAAGCAACAGCTAACTCCAATGGAATAAGCAATAGTTATGGGGACGGCTGTATAGAGGGGGAAAAGAGGAAAGAAGAAAAACTGACACTAACGTTGCAACACAAAAGCTCTATTTTCAGTAAGAATCCCAGAGCAGTGTGGGCCTGCGAGTGCAGGGTGAGGGCAAGGAAAAGAGGTAACTGAGGCATTCTGCCCCACCATCCACAGAGCCAGGCGGTGTGCACTCCAAGCTTGGAAATGAACTTTAAACTATGCCCAAGAATAAACCACAGTGGCATACAGCAGTAACAACAGATGTTTCCTGAAACATACTTGAAAGGATCAGACCTATGTTTTATGCATCATTTTCTCTTCCTTCTCTCTCTCTCTCTCTCTCTCTCTCCTTTCTTTCTTTCTTTCTGACAGGATTTNTCTCTCTCTCTCTCTCTCTCTCTCTCCTTTCTTTCTTTCTTTCTGACAGGATTTCTGACTGCCTGGATATCTTTTTATTTTTGAAAATTACAGATAATTTGTCCTTTGTAGTCTAAGAGTGTTAATTAACAATCAAAAACACATATACCATAAAGTTTTACAAATATAAAGATAAAAGACATATTAAAGAAAATAAACCAGTGTGTATAATCATGTGTCCATATACACACAATACATACAAATATTTTTACCTGGAATGGATCAGATGTACATGTGTTCATTTCTGGTGTCATAATGGTTGTCTGACCAATAGAAGCAATTTTTTCTGCAGCAGACAGTGGTTTCAATGGTTCCTTGGTGGGCTCTAACATACCCTGAAAAAGGTAAACTCATCATTAATTGGAGAAGGATCAACACAAAGTTTATAATAATGGCAATTTAAAAGAAAAAAGATCATTTTCAAAGTACTATATATAAAAGATTATTTTAGAATAAAATTTTTGAAGTCAAATCTTCCATTTTAAATAAGATCTTATTTAATGATGTTTAAGACACCAATATGACACAAAAAGGCAATGTTTTTACATGCTGGTATGTTGAAAGCACAATGTCTGTTAGTATGACTTTAACATGTTTAAACCTGAGCTGGTGTCTTAGTACTTAGATCTTTGTACTGGAAAAGAAAGTACAGAGAGACTGCCATTTCAGAGAGGGAAAACACTCTGTGTACTCCACTGATCTGAGACAATTCAAACACACTTTTGTGTGTGGAGGAATTTAAGAAAGGGTTTCTCTGTGCAGCCCTGCCTGTCCTGGAACTCACTATGTAGACCAGGCTGGCCTCAAACTCAAAGAAATGCACCCACCTCTGCCTCCTGAGTGCTGGGATTAAAGGTGTGCACTGCACGCTGGCTCAAATACACTTTTTAAGTAAGAGAGGTAAATACTTTGGATGGGCACAGAAACAAGCAAAAAAATCATTTGGTATCAAGGCTCTACTAAACACAAAATGGATAATCAAGGGTAACAGCATGAAAAAGCAAAAGTTTTTTGCATATTATAAATCATAGCTGAGAACAAGTGTAAAGTGCTTATACCCTCTGGAAGCCAACCAAATAAAACCAAACAACTTGGTACATTCTTGACTATTTAGAACATCTATATTCACACACAGGTCACTCTTAACTGTGTAGCATGAGTATGTGAGATCAAAGCTCTAAGACAATAAATCTCAGAACCTGTGGATTTCTAAAGCTGCCTTTTAAGGAGAATCCCTACTCCTTCAGAGGTATAAACTAATAAAAGCAATTTATATTCAATTCTCCTCTTCCCACAGGCCCAATTCCTAATACTAACACACAATAGGCTTTCATGTAGTAAATAGAAAGATGAAAATAAGTTCATAATCAACTTAGTACCACATATATATTATAAAGGTTTTGTAATATGTTTTTACAAATGAAGAAAATATATTTGGTAATTACTAGTGTCAGCCAAATTTCTTCATTTGAACCATGATTTAAACAAGCAGTGCTCAAATTGTGGTTGTCAAAACTTTATCAGATGCATAAGTTCTCTTGCAGCTTTGTCTCAGAGCCACTTAATAAAAATCTTAGGACTGTGCCGGACAGTTTCTTTGTGTAGCCCTGGCTGTTCTGGAACTTAGTCTAGAGACCAGGCTGGCCTCAATCTCACAGAGATCCACTTGCTTCTGCCTTCCAAGTGTTGGGATTAAATGCATGAGCTACTACTGCCTGGATTCTTTTGGTTTTGCAAGACAAAATTTACTCTGTGTACCTCTAAAACAGAGAGTAAAATCTCCAATCTGTAGATTAGACAGGCTGGCCTTGAACTCAGAGGATCACCTGCCTCTGCCTCCCTGGTACTGGAATTAGAGGTGTGCGCCATCACACCCGGACCACAGATATCTGTGTCTTAAATCTTACAAAAATTTTTGAGGAAGTTGGAGAACCAGAAACTTAAATGATTATTTCAGGTCTACTCCTCCATATAAAATGTACCACAGGGGGAAAAAATCAGGTATAATTCAATTTTGGTATTAAAAATACCCCTGGATAAAGTACTGGCCTTGCAAGCATGAGGACCCTTATTAGTTCAATGTTTACTCAGGTGGGAACAGTGACACTTGCTTACCCATGCAGGGAAACATATGGACAGAGACATACAACAAGTACCCAACTACTCACATCCACAAACCACAGACACAGAAGTGGGAAGATCTATTTATATTCACTAAATAAGTTTTAGCATGGGGCTTAAAATAGTATATTTTTACTATTATAGGCAATAAAGTAAAAAATGAAGTGTAAACCTTAGCCACCAACTCCTCACAGGACGCAGAGCCAATACGCTAATATTGTCATAAAGCAGGCCACTGCCAGCAAGATGACCAAACTGTCCACAAGAGGAATTCCTAGTTCCTACTCAGATTAAAGGACTACACCAATACCTCTGGAGTACTACTGTTTGAAAAAAAGAAATCCAGATAAACAATAAATTAAAGAAATGTTCTGGACTTTATTTACCTAGAAGAGAAAAGCATACAAACTGATAAGAAAGCTTGGGCACAGAAAATGCCACAACAAACTGCAAAAATAAATCACAATGTTCTACTTCAGTACCAAT
The DNA here is from genome assembly GCA_001685095.1 of Ellobius talpinus. Classification (NCBI taxonomy): domain Eukaryota; kingdom Metazoa; phylum Chordata; class Mammalia; order Rodentia; family Cricetidae; genus Ellobius; species Ellobius talpinus. The sequence goes on along the minus strand of LOJH01000286.1, from coordinate 33,035 downwards.
AAAATTAGAGCCTATTCACAAAAAATAAAATGTGGATAAAAAAGAGTCAAGTTGCACTTATATGCACATAAAGGTGGTAGAATTTAGACTGTTTTATGATTCTTTACTTTTTCTTTCACTGAGACAAGGTCTCATGCAGTCTTGAACTAGCCGTGAGAAAGGATGGCTCTGAATTCCTCCTGATCCTCCTGCATCCACGGCCTCAGTGCTGGGATTCTAGGTCTGCTCCACCACACCCAGCTTTCTTTAGTGTTTACAGTATTTTCCCTTAAATTCAGTTTATTCCTTATAATAACATGACATTTTTAGTTTAACAAATAGAACATTTTCATTTAGCAATAATTCACCCCCAAACCACAAACATGAAACTTTAAAATGTGAGTGAGAAGCTGGGAAGATGGCTCTAAATGCTTGCTGTGCAAGCCTGAGGACCCACCTAAAAAGGTGGGTGAGGCTGTTCATGCATGCATTGTGAGTGCTGGACACAGGAGCACTGCTGGGGCTTGCTGGCCTGTGGCCTAGCTCCAGGTTCAGGGAGCACTCTGTCCCAAAGGAAGAAGGCAGGACTATGTTCTCCTTTGGTCTCTGTATCTGCACCCACATGCTCATTGATCACACATGTGTATTCACTCCATGAAAAGCTTCAAAATGTGACTGAATCTTGCTAAAGAATAAAATGAAAAATGCCCATCTGCCAGAACTACCTAGCATATCTGAAAAAATAAAATTAACACATTAAAAATATTAAAACATTAATGGAAACTCTAAGTTTGCGGCTCATTTTCATGTATTATAATTTGGTATTTTCAAGCTCTTTTGGACATCCACAGCCTCAATGTTGTTTTATTTAAAATCAATAATGAATTAAAAACATATCTCAAAGAATCCAGGCACTTTCTTTTTCTTTTTTCTTTTTAAAAGTTTAGAAAAGATAGGCTGGGGAGAAGGCTCAGATTCAGTACTGCCTTACGAGGGTGAGACCAGAATCAGCACCGTGCAGGGTAGGTGGTGGTGGTGCACGCCTTTAATCCCAGCACTCAGGAGGCAGAGGCATGCAGATCTCTGTGAGCTCGAGGCTAGCCTGGTCTACACAGTGAGTTTCAGGACAGCCAAGGCTGATAACACTGAGAAATCCTGTCTGGAAAAACAAACCACCCCCCTCAAAAAAAAAAAACCCAAAAAGAAACAACAACAAGAAAAAAAACTAAAACCAAACCAACCCAAACCACCACCACCACCACTTTCTGGCAAGTGTGGTGATGCATATCTTTAATTTTAAGCACTCAGGAGGCAAAGTCAGACAGGTGAATCTCTAAGTCAAAGCCAGACTGTTCTACATAAAGAATTCTATGTCAGCCAGGTCTACATACAAAGACCGTATTTCAAAACAAACCTTTTTGTCATGCTATAAAATGATTTAAAAATTAAACATGATAAAGATGAATATATGCAGAAATATTCTGTACTTACCAATCCTGCTGCATACATGGGTACTATAACAGGTTGCTTCTTATTGCCAGTGAACAGCTATGTTTGTATTAGGGAGAAAAAACATGTATTTAGAGAATGATATGTCTGTCATGAAATTGCTTCTAATATGTTTACAATGTTTTTATTATACTGTGAATGACGAACAGAATAAACTTAAGCTTTCCTATGGGCTCCTACAGACATACATACTACATGTGTGCACATATATAAATGTGTGTATATATGTAACCCAGTCCAATTTTTCATTTTGCAGTTAAGGAAAAACAAAACTTTTCTAAGAAAATACTTAGAGCAGTGGTTCTTAACCTATGACTGCAACCCCTCTGCAGTCAAACAACCCTTTCAGAGGGGTCGCCTATCAGATAATCTGCATATCAGATATTTACATTATGATTCATAACAGTAGCAAAATTAGAGTTATGAAGCAGCAATAAAAATAATTTTATGATTGGAGCTCACTGCAACATGAGGAACTGTATTAAAGGGCCACAGTGTTAAGAAGGTTGAGAATCACTGACTTGGGCTGGAGAGATGGCTTAGTGGTTAAGAGCACTGGCTGCTCTTCCAGAGGTCC
>LOJH01000286.1:6445-17907 GCA_001685095.1 Ellobius talpinus | reverse complement strand
GACAGAATATTATATGCATAATAAATAAATAAGTATTTTTTTTTAAAAAAAAAGAAAAGTAAGGAATTAAATTTAGCAGAAGACCAAAGGTATTCATTCTCTGAACACAGACACTGAAAAGGCCTGATGTAATGTATTACAATTTTTATTTAATAAATCATAGTTAAATCATACTTGCCATGTGCCATCATTCTACATGCTTTACAAATATTGGCTCATTTAAGGCACAGAAGCATTTTGGAAGTAATTATGAACCATGTGCATGCAGCTGCCTGGGGTTACAGGTTACAGGTTTATAAGCCATGTGATGTGGGTGCTGAGAGCCAAACCTAGTTCCTCTGTAGAAGCAGCAAGTGCTCCTAAACTACTGAGCCACTTCTCCAGCTCCAGAAGTAACACTATTAAATCTACATTCTAGATGAGAAAAATGGAGCACTGAGAAGTTACATTAACTTGCCTATGGCCACATAAATATTAAGTAAGTGGGGAGGTTGAATTTCAACTTCAAATCACTGTATTTGTTGTCATGAAAGAAGTGGTTTGTTTTGTTTTGTTTTTGGAGACAGGGTTTCTCTGTGTATCCCTAGCTATCCTGGAATTCACTCTGTAGATCAGGATGGCCTCGAACTCAGAGATCCACCTGCCTCTGTCTCCTGAGTACTGGGATTAAAGGTGTGTGCCACCATTGTCTGACCATAAAAGCAGTTTCAAGCTGAGCTCCTGGAAATTACAGGGGCTTTGAAGGGACAGACTGTGTCTTTAATTCTTAAATCCTGAACACTGCTGGGAAGAGGATAACTAAATCAGTGCATATGTGAGATTTTAAAGAGCACTTCATTTTGATTTAAGACTGCTGTACTTACAAAAGTTTCTTATTGTATGCTATCTAAATTACATGCAAAGGTTGGCATGTTGATCCAATTACAATATATACTGGTAACAACAGCTGAATGCATTCTGTGTATTACGCTATGTTTGATGTTGGAAATGTATTATATGCTAAATCTTTTAATAGAAATCCCACCAGCTTGCAAACTGGTCTAGTTGTTCTGTAAATCAGTGTGTGGAGAATTCTCAAAAAGCTAAAAATAAATCTACCATACAGCTCATATAACCCAACTAAACCACCCCTTGGAGTACAAAGGACTCAATATCCTACTCCACAAGTATTTACTTGTTCAGCCATGTTCACTGCTGCTCTACTTACCATAGCTAAGAAATGGAAACAACCTAAACGCCCTTCAACCAATGAATGAATAATGAACATGTGTACATATACACAGTGGAATAATACTCAGCAATAAAGAAAAAAGCCATGAACTTTGCAGATCAATGGGTGGACCTATAAAATATCATACTGAGTGACGTAACCCAGACCCAGAAAGACAAATGTCACATGTTCTCTGTCACTGGCGGCTCCTGGCTCCAAATCTTTAGATGTGAGAACATACCCTGGAGTCACTGCAGAAACCAGGAAAATAAAATGACACTACTGCCAGGATAGGAGGATTAGAGAACAATAGAGGGGGGAACATTAGGGAGGGCAAAAGGAGGGGCTCTAATTAGGGAAGGGGAGGGGGAATATAGAAGGAGGAGGGTAAAATAACAGTAGTGATGTCTGAAAAAAACATAAGAAGTCATATTACTATCTACTTAAAAATAGCTCTATAATATATGAGTTTGTGTATAAATATACTTATATAGTTTAAATGAAATTTTCTCATCTGGTCAAGCAATGCTACACAAAGGCCATCAAACAAAAATGCCAACATCAGGCATGAGAAGCCCTGCTTTGAGTTGTTGGTCAGAGTTGTTCAAGAGACTCCCTTACAGGCTATTTATTACAGGCTATTTATTGCAATTGTCCTTGTTTGTCTCCCAGAGGTAGAACATTAAGCCTCTATTGTTGAAAACACCATACACTTCAGATGCAGGGCCCAGAGGCCCATAAGCTGGAACTGACCTGAAATGCCTCCTCCCTGAGTACTGGCTTTTATGGTACCAGAAGGCACCATATAAACTTCCAAAGATGGTAAGCAACCCACAGTCTTACCCAACTATGCTGCCATTGACTTACATCACTGACCAGCATGACATAACATCCCAAAGGGTGCAGTAGTGGCGTACATACCTTGGCAGTAATCGACAGCTTTCTAATTGGACTTAAGATCCACCAAACAAGACAGAAATCATTCTTGGTACTAGCCAACTACACACAGATAGTGAAATCATGGATTCTGGATGAGAACCTACAATCACCACTTTACTAAACCAGAATAATCTCTAACAGCATTCTTAATGTTTGTCCTTATACCCACAGGTAATTGTACTATCTTACCCCTCATCAAGGAGACTCCTCTTTGCAACAGATGGAGACCACCACAGAAAACCACAATCTATGAAAATGCAGCCTAGAGACCAGTTCCAATGGATATGCAACTGCAGCACCTAAGGTTCAGGGAACATTAAAGAGTGGGTGGAGAGATTTTAAGAGCCAGAGGATCAGGGCATTTGCTGTGAAACTGTGTCTCCTAGTAATGTCAGAAGCTATACCCATTAAGTCTTAAAACAGGATTGCCTAAACCAGAGCTGATAAGAACAACAATGCTAAACATGAGGCCTCAACCCTTAAAAAAAAAACCCAAAAAACTACTGGCAATGAAGGAATGCTGAGTGTAGGAGAAATAATTGTCCTCAGGGATAAGCATACTAATTGGTTATCTAATACCAAACAATCAACTCTGAACACATACATACAAGGAATATATTACAAACTGAGACGGTTGTATTTAGGAATATGTATGCATATACATATATGTATGCAACAATAATCAATAAAAAAAAGAGACCATGAATTTGAAATAGAGCAGAGAGAAGTAGATGAAAGGGTTTGGGGGATGGAAAGGGAAGAGATAAATGATGTAATTACATTATAGTATCAAAAATAAAAGTATTTAAAAAGAGCAACACCACCAGATAAAGGTTATTTCCATAGTATAAACAAACCGAAGCTCAGAGAGCCTGTGATCATTAATGATGATCTTTAATCTTATTAATGATATGCTAAGAACCAAGGATTTAATGCAGATCTGACTCCATTCTTTGCAACAAAGTATTTGTTTACCTGATTTGTGTGTGCCGTTCAAATATTTCTAGCATTAGATTAGGGTGATGATGATATACTGTATGGAACAAGGAAACTGGTGGCTGGCTAGCTAAATACTAACCCGCTTATGTAATTCAGTTATACCATCCCATTTTCCACATGTACTAATTCCAAGCCTGGTATATAGTAGCATATTTGACCATTAAACATGTTAAGAACTGGGCTTTAATAAAGGGTATAGTTGAAAATTCAGGATGCTCTGCAATGCAAGTGTCAGAATTTTCTCTACTGGTGTCCAATGCTATACAGCCAGTAAAGGAGGTCTGCTAACTTGTACACAAGTCAACTTTTATTCAAAATTGTGCCTACTGGAGAAAGCTATGAAAAAAGAACAGAAGGTGAATGAATATATTGCTAACAACCAGAACTAGAGTGAAACCCATGCAATCCTGATTTATCTCCCCTTTCCTCTCCATTGTTAATCTAATCTAATTATTAACACTATTTCCTGTACTATGAAGGATGGCCTTTTTATTTCAAAACAGATTTACTTATGTTTGTGTGTGTGTATGTTATGTGTATGTATGGAGGTGCCTACAGAGGCCAGAAGAGGGCATTGGATCCCTGGAGCAGGAGATGCAAATGGTTGAGCCACCCAATGTGGGTGCTAAGAAGCAAACTTGGATCCTCTGTCAAAAGCAGCAAGTACATTTTTGCTTCCCCCCTTCCTTCCTTCCTTCCTTCCTTCCTTCCTTCTTTTTCCTTGAGACAGGGTTTCTCTATGTAGTCATGGCTGTCCTAGAACTGTAGAACAGACTGTACTTGAACTCAGATCTGCCTGCCTCTGCCTTTTGAGTGCTAGGATTAAAGGTGTGCACCAATTCTGCACTTATTCTTTTCTTTTCTTTTTTTTTTGAGACAGTATTTCTTGATGGCCTTGGATGACTTAGAACTCTCTATGTGGACCAGGTTGGCCTTGAATTCAGACCCAGCTGCCTCTGCCTCCCAAATGTTAGGATTAAAGGTGCATGTCACCATGACTGCTTTTAAAAGATTTATTTATTTTTATTTTGGGTGTTACTGTTTTCCTCATATGCATGTGTGTGTACCATGCCTATGCCCGGTGCCCTCAGAAGTCAGAAGAGGGCACTGGATTCCTGGAACTGGCATTACAGACAGATATGAGCCACCAGATGGTGCTGGAAACCAAACCAGGGTCCTCTCCAAGAGGACCAAATGTCAACCACTTGCCATCTTTCCAGACGTTCTGCAAGTGCTCTTAATAGCTGAGCCATCTTTCTAGCTACTTAGTTATTTTCTAAAAAGTTTGAGGTTATTCAGGAACAGCTAACATTTACTAAGCACTTACTGTATACAAAATCAATGAGTTGAATGCTGCTGTAAGTACAACTTTGTCCTCACAAGCATTTTCAAGCACTAGTATTCTCTAAATCTTTATGTGTGCACATGCACATGAGGATGCATGTGCATATGCAGGCCACTTGGCTTGCTGAGACTGGGTATCGCATCTAGGGCTAAAGGAGTTGGCTCGGTTGGCTGGCTATGGAGTCCAGGAACCTGTCTGATTCTATGCCTCCCCCCTCCCAGCCAGTGCTGAGATCACAAGCACTTTACTAAGACATCTCTCAGGTCTCTTTACTGTGTATGTCATGAGACTGAGAAGCTGCTCAAGGGTAGTTAGTATAAGCTCTTAGAGGCACTACAGAGGCTTGCTTTTAATCTTTATACTATGCTTAGAGCTAAGGTGAACAGAAGGCACAACACTTATTAGCTGTTATGAGGGCCCACAATATTTATTGGAGTCCATGAAAATGTTTTAATAGTTAATATTATGCAGTATTATATTTACATAAGAATAAGCTCACTGCTATTTCAAGTTATAGAACAGAATTTTAAGCATTTTTTATGATAAAGGGACTTGTAAAAAAGTCATAATGTGGCACTAGCTATACCACTGGCTTTTCTTCTCTATCTTCCCCAGTTTTCTCCTTTCTCATATATAATTTGCTATCCAAGTCTTTCATTGTCTTGACTGTCTCTATAATTATATTTTAAAACCAAACTGACTCCTGGAAAAGTGACAATGATTAATCACTTGAAAGTTTAATTCATCCAAGAGGATAAAGCATCATGCATGACTCATCCCCACTACTGTCCCATCTTTGTCTGCAGATAGGGATGCGGTGTGGGCAGCCATTTCATCTTGTCTACTGATGCACAGAAGCTACACATATTACCCAATACAGAAAGTTCCTTATGCTATGTCTTAACCACGAACAGGTTACAAGTCTTCAAACATCCTGAACAGTATGTTTACTCACTGTTCATTTTGAACATCAACTTGATGAGGCAATCAGACGCCCAGATATTTGGTCAAACATGAGGATATTTCTAGGTGAAATTTAATATAGGAGTTGATAAACTGACTAAAACAGGCTGCCTTCCCTAAGATGAGAGGGTTGCATCCAATTAAAGACCCAAAGAGAAGAAAAAACAAAACCTGAGAACCAAAGAATTTCTGTTTAAAGATACCAGTTTTCCTGTCTTCTTACCTGAACTGTATTCTGGAACACACAACACTCTCCTGGTTTTCAGGCCTTCACAGTCACACTACAACTACAGCTTTCATGGTCTCCAGCTTACTGTGTATTATCTACTATGTACTTATTCCTTCTTCCTTCCCCTCCACACACCCCATTGTTTCTACCTAGTCTATCTATACATCCATTTCCTTAAATGATACATCTCTAGTTCATAAATGACACAGATTATAAAAAGGGTATATTGGGTTAAGGATGTGGCTCAGTGGTAGAATGATCCCTAGCACAGACAAGGTCCTATTTTGAATCCTGAGTATTGTAAAAACAAACAAAATTCAGGAAGTTTAGTGTATTGAAAGTGTAGCTTGGCTTCTCAGAGGCACAAGTGGCATGGCTCCTGGGATTTTAGACTTGGTTCGTCTGCCACTTGAAATACACATTTCTTTAAAGTACCTTGTATTTAGGCACCTGTTAAAATCTCCTCAGCTTATTTCCAATTAGTTTTTCTTTCTTATGATGAAATTCTGGTTTTTTATTGCAATAGAACACCAAGTCTCTTATGCTAAAGAAATTTAAAATCCAAGTAATCTAATCTTCCACTTTGGAGGACACCTTATGCCTTACCACTGTTAAATATTAAGTCAGATATCAAATACAGGCTCCACTTGTATACTTATCAATCCCTAATTTCAAACTATAAAAAGAGTGACCATCGTAATATTTACCATGCTCTGAAAAAGACAATTAGTTCCCTCTGTACTACAGTTTCTGGACAAATCTAACACAATACTTCTACTTGGTATTAAAGGCCAGAATGACAAATTTTCTGAGGGCGAAACAGTAAAAACAATAACAACAAAACCAACTCACCAAATACTTAGTAAACAAAGACTCATAAGGCCAAAATCTTAAATCTTACTATTTGGTGTTCTTTTGTTTTTAAAGATTTACGTACTTACTATCATTTTATGTATATGGGTACTTTATCTGCATGCACATCTGCACACCAGAAGAGGGCATTAAATAGTTGTGAGCTACCATGTGGTTGCTGGAAACTGAACCCAGGTCCTCTGGAAGAGGAGACAGTGCTCTTCATGGCTGAGCATCTCTCCAACACTATTTTTTTTTATTTTTTTATTTTGTGTATGTGTGACTTATGTGTACTTAATAAGTACAGGTGCTGAAGGAGTCCAGAGGTGTGGGATCCCTCTGGAACTGGAGTGACAGGCAGTTGTGGGTCACTTGGCACGGATTCTGGGGGACTGAATTTGTGTACTCCAGAAGAGCAGCTCTCTCAATTGCTGAGCCATCTTTTCAGCCCCTATACCCTTCATTCTTAAAGGTCTCAAATTTCATCTAATAACCTTTTTCAGTAATAGCAGCTGGATGGCTACTAACAAAAAATAACTTCATGGCCTCCCTTCTAGAAGAAAACCTTAGTATTTACCAATGACCTAAATTCTCAAGTAACATTCTGAGTAATATTTAGTTTTATAAAAGCTTAGTGTTAAATCAATGCTTATGTTATAAACTCTTGCTGAAAAAGCTCCTTGGTCATTTAATCAGGACTCCTGGCCAGGTGTGGTGGCTGGCACTTGCAACCCAGCACTTAGAAGACTGATAAGGAAAGCCTCTGCAGCTGGGAGACATTTTAAGCAAAAATTAACGAATATAATCCTCCCTCAAAGGGCAAGATTAGGACTAATGTACGTTTTCAGCAGAACCTGAAGTCCAGGGAGCAAAGTCCAGGCCAGCTTCCTTCAGAACAGCAGGCCAGCTTCCTTCAGAACAGCAGGCCAGGAAAGTCACTGTCTAATCTGTATGTACTGACCTGTCTACTAGCAGGCTAACCCATTTCCCACTTCAGCTGTCTTCACAAACAGCTTCAGTGTTTGCTCTCCCACTCTACGTCTACCTCTAAAATTCTGCAGGTCCCATTCCCCATTTATCAAAGTATGAAGCCTGGCCCAAAAGATTTCAGCAAGCTTTATATTTTTGCTATTTCTATGCAATTTACATTTTAACAAAACAAAATTCTTTCTGTACATTTTCCACTCATTATCCCAAACCATAAAGCTTTCACGAGGCTGTCAAGATGCAACATCACATGTCATATTCCAGTGAAGCCCATATATGATACATGTATGTGTGTATATACATATTCAATTATTAAATTATATATAAACAAACTCAACATGTATGATGCAAGAAATTTCCATTTGAAGTGGTTATACTTTTAAAAACTCATTATCTGATGATGTTAAAAGTTCTCAAACTACAAACTAAAGATCATCCAGTACCACTGTCACCCTATACTTTACTGCAGTGAACTAAATAGGGAAAGGGTTAGGTCAAAGCTACAGTCTTCATTTTGTATTAAAATTAATTTGCTGTTAGAATTATAAGGTTTTCCTCAATGATAAATTATGAAGCAGTAATACTGTACACAAGCCGAGCTGTGCAATAACTGAATTGGCAAACAACCTATTCAGACGCTCAGAGTCCAGATAAGTGAGAAGCTCTTAGTGCCAACTGGTCATACCATATGTATCAAAGCTGTCAAAGCAGTGAAGTAGAATCATTTCAGTTAACAGACTTCGGAGATAAGTCTAGTTGAAAATGGATTTCTTAGCAAGAGACAACTGCAAAACCAATAGACAGAGCTACTATGAGAAAGAAGCTTGTGGACTAGATGCCTACATCATCGCCACCATAAAGAAGAGACTTTTTTCCTCAGAGAATGCCCTTTTCCTCACAACTTGGGCTGACTAATGGTAAGAACTAGTACAGAGAACAACTCAGGACTGGGAAACAGTGATACCAAGCTACAACTACAGGGGATGTTTTAGGTCAAAATAAATATTAATGAATCTTTTCTGAAAGTGTACGAACAAGAAAGAATTGCACACAGGTGCTGAGTGGTAAAGATATTCTCCCAGATACATCTACTCCTTAAGAATAGCTATAAACAAATCAAAAACCACATATACACATAAGCAAGAAACTATAAATAAATTACTATAACCACAATAAGATAAGACACAGTTACTTCTTCTGGGGCTAAACCTTAATTTATCTTATGCGAGATCTTTTTGTGGCTGTTAAATTATGAGGTTTCAAATCCCATTAGCTCTCTCCTGTAATCAAAACTGTACTTTAATCTAATTTTAAGGGACATAGTTAAATGACCTTTTTTAAACTCTAAAGTTAAAAAAAGACAACCTTCTTTAAAATCACTGTAAAGATAAAAACTGAAGGAAAATGGCTGATATTTAAAACAAACATTATTAATAAATATTTTAAATTGATGCATTTCTGTTAACTAAGAAATTCCCCATGATAACAATTTTACAACTTTCAAAGGTTGTGAAAACTCTAATCTCCAAACCAGGCCAGCAAATATCATATTTCATACAGAAACCCCTTTAGCAGGAATTTAGTTAATTTTTTAAAGTTGTATTAGAAGTTTCCCTGGCAATCAACATGCTATAAAAAATAGAGGAAATTAGTAAATACCTGAACTGAAGTGGCTGAATCCTGCAAATGGCCACTGGCAACTGTTCCTTTGGAAGTTGCTAAAGGGATACTGTGCATCTTAGGGGTTCCCAGAGCATCAATATTTTCATCTGTCCTATGTGACTGCCAGACTTCCTTTCGATGGTGGGATTCAGTAGCCTGCTGGTCTCCAAAGGCAGCCCAAGAACAACCATCTTTTTGTTCATCCTCAAAAGCATTCCAGTCTATAGCTTGGCTAGGACCAGCTGAACTGAAGTCAGCAAAATCATCGGAGTCCTGAAAAGCGCTACTGCTGTCTTGAGTATTTGGCACAGAATCAAAATCTCCAAATTCACTGTCTTGACCATTTTTCAGTTTTGAGTCAGGTTCACTGTCTTTTCCAGCAGACTTTCCTGCCAACTGATCTTCCTCTGACAAACTACCAGAGGTCTGTTTTAGGTTGGACTCAGTAAATATCATTTCCTTTTGGCAAGAAGCAGCATTTGTATCCTCAAATTCTCCAAAATCATCACCTGGCTCACTAAAATGTAGAAAATGTTCCGAGGTCTCTTCAAAAGTGACATCACTCATTGAATCTTGAGTACAAGTAACAAAAGGTGGAGTGGCGCCACTGGCCGTACCAAAGTCACCAAAATCATCTTCACTGGTATCGTGGCAAGTCACAAAGTCGTTACCACTGTCACCATTTTTTATGCTTGTAGCCGAATCATCCAAAATATTTTCTTCTGTGGGATCAAGGTTCGGGCTTTTGGAATTAGTAAACTTTCTATTTTCTTCTTTGGAAGAATCAACTTCATTAACATCAAAAGTTTTAATAGAATCCATGCATAGGTCAGCACATTTAGAAGCAAATAAATCATTTTCCTCAGTTTTACACTGGTCCCGCCTAATGGCTTCTGAATTTTCAGTTGAGTCTACCAAGTTCCAAGCCTCAGACTGAATTCTTGAATTTAAAAATTCATCCTGTCGCAGTGTTTGAAGGTCTTGTTTTTCAACATGGAGATCTCTATCAGTTATTACATGGACCTCTGAAACACAGACTTGATGATGTTCTCCATCAATAACTCCTTCATCCTCAAAGCTTCTACCCACAGACACGCCCTTCATAGAGTTCAGTTCGTTGACTCTGTTGACTCTGCTGTTTTCCTGAATGGTCAGTGCATCACCATCATTTAAAACTGCACATTCTACTTCTTCTAGTTGTATCCTTTCTGTTTGGGAAAAGGCAGCAAAATCCGCAAATTCCTTAGCAGGACTAGATGCAGACTCTAAACCACACTCAGTGCCACAAGAGCTATGAGGTTTCAATCTCCTTGAATCAGCCACGTTGTCCAGGTCTTCTGTTTCCTGAGGATTTACAGTTTCTAAACCTGCAAACCCATTAGTTAGAATTTCCAGGCAAGGAGGCTTTTCACCATTGCAGCTCTCTAACTGCTTGGTTTGATGAACAATGTTTGTATCAGTTCTAAAATCTCCTGGAGAGAAACTTCTGGGTTGTCCAGTGTTTGGTCCCTGTATCACTACTTTATTTAAATCTCCCAGGCTTTCCATGCCATCGATGGAAGTCTCGAAAATTTTAGATGGAATCATTTCTTTGCTGGTGGTAGAAAGTACAATATCAGATTGACTTTTCACAGGAGCAGAAAGTTCAGCAGTGATATCCTTATCATTACTATTTTTAACAGACTTAAAGCTTGTAAGGCTATCTACATTTTCTGAATAATCGTGAATTGGCATAAAATGGTTTGAAGGTACCAAGTCTTCCTTAGGACGAGTATAATCTGGTGCATCAAAATCAACAAACCCTACACCAGAAGGGCTGACTTCTGAAAATCCACCAAATTCCCCAAATTCATCCTCATCGTCATCATCTGCTCCATTGTCTAGCGGTGGGGGAGATGGAGAATACATTCGAATGATGTCTGGCTCCATTGTCTAGCAGCTTTCCAATAATTAATTTATGGCTAAAAAAAGAAAAATCATTTTTTGTTGTTGAGAAGAGATGAGATATAACATATATTTCAAGCTGCTTTAAAAACAGGACAGTTATCTGGGCATGGTAACTTAGGAAGTGCACACAGGATGGGCACTGTAACTTAAGAAGTGCACACAAGACGCCTAACGTCACCCTCAGATACACAGCTAGTCAATCTGGGCATTAATTTCAAAATACCAAACAAACCAAACCCACTACCACCAAAACCATGAAGAATACTGTTCTGCTCTGTGTGTGTGTGTGTGCGCGTGTGTGTGTGTGTGTGTGTGTGTGTGTGTGTGTG
>LOJH01000285.1:45874-56037 GCA_001685095.1 Ellobius talpinus | reverse complement strand
CCTCCCTCTAGAATTAAATTGTTTAGAGCATAATTTGTATCTGTTTGAGTTAGTTTTCTATTGCTATGACCATAGACATGACTTAAGGGAGAACACTGGTTAGTTTTAACTTTCAATTTGACGCAACCTAAAATCGCCTGTGGAGAGTTTTATCCAGATTGGATTGGCCAGTGGTCACATCTGTGCGAGATGGCCTTGATTGTTTTGGGTGGACCCAGCCCATTGTGGGTGGCACCATTCCCTGAGCAGAGGGTCCAGAACAGTTTCAGAAGTGGGAGTACACACTGAGAACAAGCAAGAAAGCAAGCAAGCAAAGATCCATGAATTTATTCTCTTTCTGCTCTTGGCTATGGATATTTTTAAATCTTATTTTATATATATTTTATTTTAAATATATAAAATTTATGTATTTTAGTTCCTTGCCTTGACTTCCCTGCAATGATGGACTATAACCTGTAATTGTAAACCAAATAAATCATTTCTTCCCTAAATTATTTTTGATCAAGATATTTTGTCACAGCAACAGAAATAAAACAAGGGCAGGGAGGAAAGATTCATTTTTGCTCCCCAGTTTCTGAGAGTTTCAGACCACCAAGATGGGGAAATGCAGCAATGCAGCTCAGCCCATGGCAGCAGGAGCATGTGTGTGGTAGAGATTGCTTACACCATGGCAAATCAGGAAGCAGAAAGCAAGGCATAAGTCATGGCACAGGAATAACCTTCAAAAGCCTGCCCCTCAAGACTTATTCCCACCAGATAGACCCAACTCAGAAAGTTCCAGAGCCTCCAAAGATTACGCCACCAGCTGAAGACCAAATGTTTGAAACATGAACCTATGAAGAACATTTTAAGTTCAAACTATTAACATCATTTATGCCTTTTCATGTGTGCATTTATTTATATGTGGATATATATAGTTCAGTAGTTCTATGTGTTTCTGTTTGTGTGTATTCTTGTGTGTGTGTGTCTGTGTGTGTGCGTGTGTCTGTGTATGTCTGTGTCTGTGTGTGCATGTGTCTGTGTATGTCTGTGTCTGTCTGTGTGTCTGTGTGCATGTGTCTGCTAGTGTCTGTGTGTGTGCATGCGCACATATGTCTATGCGTATGTCTGTGTGTCTGTGTGTGTGTGTCTACCTATGTGAGAGTACTTGTGCATAGGCTGAAGGCTGATGTTGAATATTTCAGTCACTTTTCTTTTTAAGTCACCAAAACTTAGAGCTCACCAATTTGGCTAGACTGGCTAATTAACAAGCTCCAGGGTCTCAACTTTCTCTGCTCAAAACTGGGATTACAGATGTTGTGAAGCCAACACTATGCCCAGGTTCTTATACGGGTGCTGGAATCCCAACTCAGGTCTTCATGTTGTGAACAAACCATTTACTAATCAAGCAATCTCCCCAGAACCTATTTCAATGATGTTTAAAGGACAAAGTATATTTCACTGTCTCTAGAGAACAGACACACTGGTGACTTTGATTGACATGGACCCTGGAATGAGTTGATGGGATCCTGGGGTCTGTTATAACACACCTATGAGAAGCCAGTGAAGTACAATGGAGAGACTCCTAGATGGTGATTCGGATGCATGTGGGTTCTGAGCTACACTTAGCTACTTCCTAAGACTTACCGTTGAGGCTGGACTGCAGGGTCTCCGAAATTGGCCTCTTCTGTTTCCCACTGAATATTGTACCCTTCTAGTAATTCCATGTCAGCTTTCTCCATGAAAGTATCCCATGTCACACCCTCAAACACTCTTAAGGAAAGGTTAAGTTCAATCCTCTGTTACAGGGGTGGACCTATATCAGCAATGACCAATCATGAAATAGAAATCCCTTCTCCCCAGTTTGGCATGAGGCATCTCCATGGGATTTCTCCATATAATCTCCAGACATACAAGTCTCTTTATATTGCATCTTAGGCAAAAACAGAATTTTCTTCTGTGTTTGTGCACCACAAGTTTCTATCATGAATAAGGAATTCGGATCAAATACTTTTTCTGTTTCCGTTGTGAGTGTCACATGGTATTATGGACCGAATGTGGCCCTTCAAATTTCACATGTTGCTGTCCTCTCCTCAATCTGGCAGTGTGGAGATGGAATGCTGTAGGGAAGGAAGTCAGGATGAAGTCATTAGGATGCTTCTCTAATATGATGCATGTCTTTATAAGAAAGCACACACACACACACACACACACACACAGGCCATGTGAGGGAACCCAGGAAGAAAGTCCTCACCAGAAACAGAAGCAACTAGAACCTTGATTTTGGACTCTGTATGGTTTGATTGTGTGTGGTACACAGAGGAAGCCCTGAGTGAATGTGTATTACTGACATGAGCACAGCCATGGAAAGGACCCCAATGCCTCAGCTTCCTGGAAGCTGGTGTGTATCCATTAGAGCACACATCCTAGCTTCCTGGATGCTGGTGTGTATCCATCAGAGCACACATCCTAGCTTCCTGGATGCTGGTGTGTATCCATCAGAGCACACATTCTAGCTATTCTCAGTTTTTCTGTACATGTATCTGCCTTCTTCATTCCCTTGGTGGCCCATTCAGGTCAGCTCCAAAGCTGTGTAAATCATAGCAAATGTGAAATCCTCTTAGGCTCATGTGTTTGCATATCTGGTCATCAGTTGGGGATGTTGTTTGGGTAATTCTAAGAACCTTTAGGTAGTAGAGCCTTGTGGAGGAAAGTGAGTCACAGGGGCCAGCCAAGTCTTAAGATTTCTTGGCCTGCCCCACTTCCGGTCCAATGTGCTTTCTGACTATCAATGCAACCAGCAACAGGAGCTCCCTGCTGGGGCCATGCTTTCCTATAGTCTAATCCATCTGCACCTACATTGCTTTTGTGTCGAGTATTTGATCACAGCAATGGGAAAAGTAACTAAGGTAGACTCTTAGTCTCCAGAACCCTGAGAAAATGAACTTCTTTTGCTTCAACTACCCAACATGAAGAATTTTGTTATGCCGGCCCCAGCAAACTCAGGCAGATGGTTTTTATTTTAAGTCTTTTAATACAGAGAAATACATAGCTGGCTTCCTAATGCCGTGCTAACTTCCCATCTCTAGCATAAATATCACTTGGTTATGATGTAGTCTTTCTGCAACATTATTGAGGATTCTTTTGTCTAGACTCATGAAAGGTTATCGGTCTACGGTTTCCTTTTCTTATACTGTCTTTGTATTATTTGGGCATCTGGATAATATTGACTTCATGAAATGATTGACAAACTATTCATTCCTCTCCTATTTTCATAACACTTTTGTATAAAAGAAACTTTTTTTTAATGTCGACAGAATTTATCATGATAGTCTTCAGACCTTTCGGGGGGGTCCTTGTGTGAAGTCTTTATTTCCTCTCAAAGGAAATAAAAAGCACACTTTATTTTTGAGTCAGTTTTCTGCACCCCAACTCCTACAGAGTGATACAGTGAGAAAAGGTGACATTTGCATATATGTTGTATTGTGCGAGAGAACACAGAAGCCCGCCGGGTGCTCAGAGAGCCCGGTTCTTTTCTATCTTTTATAACAAGCACAAAGGACATTTGCCTTTTGCTGCTGTTAAAGACATTCACTCCATCTTCCATGCCACAGGCAGACCTGCCCTGAGCTCTAGAAATGGAAGCTGTGTTTTCTAAGACTGCCAGCTACAAATATATCCTTGAAAACAGTTCAGAGGAAAAGCAGCCAGTGCCTCTCATTGCAAGGCATGCCAGAACATGAGAAGCCAAGGAGAAAAGCCTTCAACAAGCTGTTAGGAGTTTGGTCCTTGTAACAGCTCTGTCTGTTCACCATACAACAATTGAGGAGAAAGGGGAGACTTACATCACTCTCATTGTTTACGAACTTGGTGTTCTCTTGCCAAGTGCTTGCTGTATGAATTTGGGTCTGGTACTGATGGCACCCTCCGACGTTCATCTGCCAGTTTGAAAGGCATCCGTGGGGCTTTCTTTCAGCCTCTCTGATCCTGGTCATTCTCGGTGTCTGTTTCAATCATTACCTGTCAAAGCTTCACAGAGATTATCCCAATAAGGGCTTCAGAAACCCAATTGTTTTACAACTGGGATGTTGCGCAAGCCTTGAAAATTGCAGCAATCTCTTACCTTGTGTTTGGAGATAAAATTTAAGCCCTAGAAATATGACTCTTCATACCACTGCTAGAAACAGTAAACACAATTTGGGGACTATCTAAAGAAAATAGTTGTTTCTGAGTTGTGTTGTTCTGACAGGAAATTCAAAGTTAATGATAATTCATGACTGGAGTGAAAACATAAATTGCCAAGAGTGCAGCTTTTTTATTTAGAATTAATTGTTGAGGGGAATAAAGTGGTTTTGCTACAAAAGAATTTGTATTTTGAGACACCCATAGGTGGGTGTATCCATGTCAGCTTCATTGTTCGCTTCGGTTTTCTTTTGCTTTGACCACACACTTCAGAGAAAATCATGAAGTGCATTAAAGAAAGAAAGAGAAAGGAAAAAAATCATAACTAATGCAATCGTGAGATTTCCTCATGTTATAAACATGTTTTCACTTTCTTTCAGATAAGGACTTTCTGTAGCCTCTCTTTAGAAAGTGTGCTGGCAACAGAGTCGCTTAGATTTCTTTCAGCTGAGAATGTCTTTATTTCCCTCTTTTTATTCCTAAACAATGGTCCCTCCAGGTAGTTTGCACCTGGCAGCTGTTTTCCTTCAATATTCAGAAAGAGCTGGGCCAGCAGCTTCCTAGTGGCCTGCCTGGCACCAGGTGAAAAGGTCTCTACTTCTCTAGGAACTTTCTTAGGTAAATAATCTTGTTTCTCACCGGCTTTTTCCAACATTTTTTTTCTTTTAGTTTTTGAAGTTTAATTCACGTTTCTAGAATGTTCTTTGCATTTGTCTCACAGGATTTTCTTAGTTTTCTTTACTTTGTGTGATAGTGTTAATTTTCAGAATGATAGAATCTAGAACCATCTATGATATGGGCCTCCAGGCATGGCTGAGGGATGACAATGACTTCACTAATTGAGGCAGAAAGACCAGCCCACTGTGGGCAGCACCATCCCCTGACTGGGTTCCTAGCTGCATACATGGAGAAAAGGGGCTGAGCAGTAGAATGAATCAGCTCTCTGCTTTCTGATCGTGGATGGAAGGAACCACCTGCTCCAAACTCCTGCTCCCTTGATTTCTTTGCCACGATGGACTGTACCTTGAACTATGAGCTGAAACAAAACACACTATCCATTAAGTGCTTGTTTGTAGAGTACCTTATCACAGTAACATATATAAAAAAAGCTTGTACAACCTCTACGTTAATATATTTCACCCCAACTAGGATGAATTAGTTATTATTTTATTGAAATTTTTAGGTTTCTTTCTCTCTCCAACTATGATGATACAAATATGAACTCTTTATGTTACTATCCCATAAGCTCTATCTACTTTTTCAATAGATAAATATATGATGTAGATAGATAGATGACAGAAAGATAGATAGATATTGATAGATGATAGACAGACAGACAGACAGATAGAATGTTCTACTTGCATAAATTCTGTCTAATTTCAAAGTCCATATGGTTACCTCTACTCTATTATTGAGGTTTTTTTTCTGGAGATTGCACTCTTTAGTTCTACTGATTCCTACTGACTCATTTTAAAAACTATCTACATTTCTTGCCTGACTTCCCTCTTATTTTCAGGGCTGGGAAGCAAGCTCCAGGCACTGTCCACCATCACCCTGCACTGAGCCCCACTATGGCTTCCAGGGGTTTTTCTTCAAGAGCCTAGTTCCTGTCATGCAACTAGGGAAGTTGAATCCAGCTTCCCCTGCTTAGGCTTACCTAAATTCCAGAACCTCCTGCTCCAGGAGCCTTGGGAGAACTCTGCTTAGCCCACCTACCCATCTGCTTCCCCAGCCTACATCTTAGCTGGGGCCTGCCTACGCCGCCTAAGAAACAAGCTTCAGACACCAGACACAAGGGTAGGCTACAGCTGTGAGGAATGTTGCTCCAAGAGCCCAGGCTACTAGACTTCCAAAGAGACCCTAACACCTATATTCCCCCAAATTATTCCATAAAATAGAAAATTAAGGAGCACTTTCATATTCTTTTTAAGAAACTAGTATTAAACTGATACCAAAACCAGATGAAAACTCAACAAGAGAAATATAGGACAGTCTTCCTGATATAGACAGAAAATTCTCAATAAAATATTTTTGCAGTTTGCAAATTGAATTTAAGAACAAATAAAAAGATCAACCACCATTAACAGGTTGACTTCAACTCAGAGATGTAAGATAGTTCAACATACATAAATCAATACATGTAATCCACCATGTAAAGACTCAATGTTAAAAACAACATGATCATCTCATTATCTAATGAGATGATTATTAGAAAAGGCCTTTGACACAATCTAACACACTTAGCCCTCCTTCACTGATATGCATTCCTCCATCAAGGCTGCACCACCTAAGCCTCTCCAAATAGCACCACAAACTGGGGACCAAGTATTCAAATGCCTAAAACTATGGGGACCTCTCTCACTGGAATGCCCACAAGTGTTGCATTCCCTTACACAATGGGATATTACTCAGCTGTAAAGAAAAATGAAATTTTCAATGTGCAGGCATGTTTGTGGAACTGAGTGGGGTAACCCAGACCCCCAAAGACAACTACTACTACATTTTCTCTCTTATAATGTGGACGTTAGATTTGAATCCTTCAATAACTGTGCCTGAATTGGGGAGCCTATAGAAGCTAAAGTAATAGGGACCATGGGGCAGTTTCAGGAGAAGAGAGGTAAAATGCAGATAATATGAAGGGGAAATGGTAAGAGTGGAACAGGAAGGGTTACATAGGCTGAGGAATGGGAAGCAATGTAGAGGGGTGAGTACGGGAAAGGATAACCAACACTGAAGACCTTTGAAAAGGCCACATGGAAATTCACTCTGTCGAAGCTGTCTAAAACTTCCACACATGCACAGACACACACACATATAATCACATATATGTGCATCACACACACTTATACATATATATGTACATCATACATATATAATCACATATATATATATATTTATACACATATACACATCACATATATGTATATCACACACACATATATGTGTACATACACACATGCATATACACCATAGGCTAGCAAATAAAAAAGCCTAGTGCCAGGTATGGGTTACTTCTTTTTGAGTTCTTGGTCAGTGAGGTCCCATAGACCGTTCCCCAAATGATAAGCTGTTTCATTGCTCATGGTCACTCTCCAGAATTCTATGATAAAACCATATTACTTAAGATCCCACATGCTTGAATAATATGACATGAGTAAGTCAAACTGATACTAACTTTGAAGCTTCATCCTTACTGGCTAGTTTTCATAGTGATAAGGTTTTACGCATCCCATGAACCTTGTGAGCTATAATAATGGCCGCTCAGCAAAACGTGGCCACTGGTACAAGAGTGACATGAATGTTAGAGGAGGAACCAACCACTTTATAATTGAATTTAAAGCTCACTCCCCGAGATGGAACTCATTCCCAGTAGTGTTAACAAGGCTAAAATCCCACGTCTGGCTAGGTCCTAGGTCGGTAGGAAAGAACCTAATAGTAACCTATCATGTGGACATAGTAATAAACTGCCTCTAAGTTCTTATCTTCACATTTGTGATCAGTGTATCTCTTAATCCTTATCAGGGAAGGGGTTTTTTCAGTAGACAGCAATTAACACAGACCCACAGTGTCCGATTTTCAGAAAATATGAAACTGTGGAGTACTCAGCTCCAAATGAGACATCTACATCTCACCGCTTTCCCAAAGGCTCGGGGATCATCAAGGAAGACTCAGTGGAAAACTAGCCATAACCAGAAGTAGTGGAGGTCTGAAGCAATAAAACTATTGGCCTGAAAATGACAGCTCCGTTGCGCACATAAACTCACAGCAGCTATGACTGTTTGCACAAGACTTGCACAAGAGCAATCCAGCCAAGATCCCAGTGTATGGGAAGAAGCACATGAGAGTGAAAGGGGGTCTTATCTGACCAAAACATATTATATACACCCATGAAATTATCAGACAATTAAAAAATCAAAATTCATACTCAATTTAGAAAAAGACTTTGATAGTTGCCTTAAATTCCTTGTCAGATCATTGTAACATCTGATTCAGCTCAGGGTTGGACTATATTAGCTATCTTTCTCTTTCATGCTGCAATCTTCCTAACTAATGCTACGGTAAACAAGTGATGTTATTGTACAGATTTTGATAGTATCTTAAGAGGCTCTGGATCATACATACTTCATTTTTTCTTTTAGCAGACAGCCCCTGCTGTACTATAGATAAAGGTCCCAGTGGGTGTATACATGTTTGACTTCCTACTGGGCTCCATCTGCCTGACTTACACTACTTCACTGAGTGGCAGTTCAGCTGCACCCTCAGCCCCCTTTGCATCTTTCAGGGGAAGATGGAACAGCATCTTATACCACCCTGTTGTCTTCAATTCATCTCAACTTCCCTGTGAACCTGAAGTCTCACTTTGGTCTCTCGTACTGCTTTTCTGATACAAGGTAGGGATCTAAGCTTTGCTTATTGACTCTGGCTAGCGCCAGAGGAGAGGAAAGAGTGATAATGAATCCCACTTCCTGCAACCTCATGCTGGCTCAAGGGAATTGTGTTAAACTAAGAGTCCGGGAAGTAGAAACGGAGTCCTGGCTTGTACTCTCTTATTTGTATAATGTGAATAAAACCACTTTCCTACTTGTGAGCATTCTGTAAGATAATATTTATAAAGTACATCTTTTAGGGCATATTAAACAGCAAACATTTGTGAAATGGTAGTTGTTATGATAACAGTTGGTCTGGAAAATTAGCCAATTAATTCATTGCTAAGAACTGGGATAATAAATGAGCAATATGTCTTACTGCCCTCTTAGAACATGGCTGACATTAATATGATGTGTTAAACAGGAGGCTTGCAGTAAAAACAACATGCCAAGAATGCACGGACAAAGATGTTTTTAGAGGAAGTGATACTAGAGGGAGGCCTTGGAAAATCAGTAATTTTTTCTTGCGGCAACGTGGGTGTGAGAGTGAAGGAATATTACTGGCAGAAGCAATTTTAAGATCAAACCATGGAGCTGCAATGGACATTTTAAAACATAGCTTCCAAAACACTTTGTCACATCAGGAGGTGAAGCTGATGTCATCTATTCTGAAGCCTGTGTCATATGACTGCCTTAGCAATAGAAGTCTATAAAAAATGAAGTTGGGCTTCTTCCAAAGCCAGTCCTTTTCCTGTATCTTTGAACACACGCTTGGAACTTGCTTGGTGCATTGTGAGGAAGCCAAGCCACCACACAGAGAGGCTACATTTAGCTCCCCCAACAGACAGCCCCAGCTGAAATCTCAGCCAACATCTAGCACTGGCTGCCAGCCACGTGGATGTGCCATGTGGGAAGGGAAGCTTCAGTCTCAGGTCAGCAGCCTTACAGATGCCACAGGAGACAGAGACGACCCTTCCCTACTGAGCCCTGCCCCAACATGGAGGCATGAGCTAAATTAATGAGTATTGCTGCTTTAAGCCATTCAATTTTGAGATAGTTCACTAGGAAGCAATAGTTGAGAAAGTTAGCAGACTGTGAGTTGCTGGTTAGTCTAACTTTGGCTAAAACAGACACAGAGATGGAGGAAGCCTTCGAGATGCCCCACACAGAAGTGGAAACAGAATCATGAAGAGCAAGTATGGAGTTGCAGTTTCTGTTGTCTCTGTGCCCGTGTCTCTCCCGTGACAATCCAAAGAAGTATCCTATTAACAGGAATACAAACAGTATGTTAAAATATTAAAAATTCCTTCCAAATTTATGTTGCCACTAACATATACATATGGCTTCTGTGGAATCCTGTTAGCATACTGTGGAAGCTGTGATCTATGAAATGCTCTATTTCATAGGAAAAATGTGTTCTTTACAGGGGAGGGAGAATAGGTTCAGTGGTTAAGGGTACTTCCTGCTCTCTCAGAGGACCCAAGTTGAGTTCCCACCACAGGCAGGAACTCAAAACTACCTGTAAGTCCAAGGAATCTGACTGACATCCTTTTCTGGTTTCCACAGGTACTTCCACGCAAGTGTCATACACCACACACACACACACACACACACACACACACACACACACACACA
>LOJH01000285.1:22309-45833 GCA_001685095.1 Ellobius talpinus | reverse complement strand
ACACACACACACACACACACACACACACACACACACACACACACACACATTTATAGAAAGAAATTCTATCCCCTCCACCCAAGCGGCTTAAAGTTTTCAGAACTTATCCTTGTTTCTGCTGCTTAAGATTACTCCTAGATGCTCTGGGGATTAATGGACAACTCACAAAGCACTCTCTCCGATTCTAACAAACATACTAGGAGAATCTGACTCAGAGGAAAAGAAGGTTTGTGTTTTCCAAGAACCAAAACAACACTTTGACTTCGAAGCCTCCACACTTTCCATGAAGACTTGTCAGGCACAATCTGCTTGCTGGCTGACTTGTCCTAGGCTCAGCATCCCTGTAAGTACTTGTACATCATCTGTTTCCTTTATTTGAACCAGGTGAGTTTCTATAGACTGAACCTCTATAACTGTATTTTATAGGATCTAGATTTTCAAACCTGTGTCCACAACTCCAGCGAAGGTCAGTCTTGGTGGACAATGGGAGCAGCAAGGTCACATATGGTTTCTGCCCCTTCAACACACCCTTAACTGATCATGGGATTAGCCACAGAACACACAGATGGAATCCGGACAAGTGGAGAGCCTGCTCTAACAGAAGGTTCTTGATCAAAAGGCTTTATAGTCTAGAAAAGTAGTGAAGTCAAAGGCAGGGGCAGATTCAATAATTGCAGGCTGTAGCACATCCCTGAAGGAAAGCAACAAGATGTCATACTGCAGAAGGATGGCGTTGAGTCTACTTCAGACATGGTAGTCAGGAAAGGTGATCGGAGGATATGGCAGTTGAAGATGCTAAGAGAAATGAGCATCCCTAAGGGTTGCAGCTCTTTCTAGAGTTCTGCCAGTTCGGCTCTATAATTTTACAAGGTCCTACCCACTTGAGTTAGTAGTCCTGATGGATAACTACCAACCAAAGTAGGAAGATCATCTTTCTGTTTTTGTTGGGAAGCATTTTCACAGATTGAGTTGCCCCAAAGCATATCCTGACACAAAAGTACACATGAAAGTGTTTATTAGAAAGACTTTTCCACAACAAAACCAATAGGAGGATGAAGGCCTTGGGAAGGAACGAGAGGGAAGGCAAGTAAGGCTACTTATGAAGCCAAGAGCGGCAGAAAGAAACTGGAACTCAATCTCATAGGGAGCTGTGGAGATGGCAGAGATCGTATGCAAGTTGTCTGTGTCAGAGACCAAGGGAGCTATGGAGCCGACATCCATCTAGAGCCAACTCCAAGACGATACAAATTCCCAGGCACTTCTGGTCTCCACAAGGAACAAACTAAGCAGCTGCAGCTGTCTAAAAGCCCTTGCCTGGCAGAGTCGGGGTCTGGCTGAGGGGGATGGGAACACTGCGGCCTTAAGAGTCATCTCAAGCATCCTTGACTGCGAGTATATTTATCTATCTGTTTCAGCCGAGCTTTCCAGTATTTATTGCAGTCATTACTGTCTGTTGGGAGGTGATGGATGCCTGGCTGAACCTCCAGGTATCCATTCCTAGCCTCAGTCAATACTGTTGCAGAACTAAAGTCGCTCGAAAGCACTGGACATTCGTCACACAGGGGAAGAAAGGATTGCCCTCAGCAGAGTGGAGTGGTAAGGTAAGTAAGTAAAGCCAAGGTGAACCCTGGTCCATGCAGTAGACAATTGCTTATGTTTGAGTTCACATATGAGAAGAATTCCTAGAGCATGATGAGTCTATATGAAAAATTTAAAACACTATCCATCCTAAAAAAAAAATCACCCTGTCCTACTGCTGCAGTTAATGGCTTTGATGGGAGAACTAGAGAGGAGTGAGGAGGATGGACATAACACACTAGCCTCTCTGCTAATAGTTCCAGTGAGCAGTTCCAGGAAACTTACATTTTGGTTACTTTAATACCTGTCTGAAGTTTGGGAACATCTTATATATCTAATGTCTAAAAATACATGTGTATGATTTTTTTTGAGACCACATTTTGCCATGTAACACAGGCTAGCTTCACACTCACAGTGATCCTCATGCCTCAACCTCCCAAGTGCTGGGCCTATAGAGGTATGCCTCCATGCCTGGCTCACCGAAAACATTAATGCATCAATGAATTACATAAATTATCTTTTATCCAAGATATTTATAAGCTGTGTTGCTTGCCTGTGTGTCACTGTGACAAAATATCTGAGATAGTCAAAGCATAAAGAACCAGGGCTCATTTGGCTCACATCTTTGGAAGTTTTGTCCGTGCTCAGCTGGACGGTTGCCTTTGGCCTGTGTTGGGGTAGCACATCATGGTGGGACCTTGTGGAGAGAAACTGCTCATTTCACTGTGCCTGAGAGGAGACAGGGTGAGGGTAGGTCTCAATAACTCCACGTGTATTTTTCTCAATGCTCCAACTTCCTTCCACTGAGTTCCACCTCCTGAAACTTCTACTGCTTCCCACTAGCAGCCAAGCATCCAACCTAGAGCCTCTGGGAGACATTCATGGTCTGAACTATAACATAACATAAAATTTCAACTGAAGTATGGTTTTCTTCATCCCCAAAAAATAGGGACCAAATCTACTTCTGTGACAATGTGTTCTCAAATGTTCTAGGATACAAGGACTTGTTTGAGGATGGGAGAGGCTGGACTAAGTGCTCAGAATAAATACAAAACAAGGCAGTATAGCATGCCCAGCACTGAGGTGGGTAGGAAATGAGAGCTAAGAGGGAGAAATTTCAGGGCAAACCCTACCTAGCTGAGCTCTGCCTATGACATGACACAGGGTCAACCAACAGCAACAAAATGCAGTGCATTCTAACTGAAGCAGAAGGTGTTGAGAACAGATGGCAGAGCTATCTTTCTTCTGTTACAGGGATAAATTGAGAGGAAAAGCACTGACTGGAAGGAGTTGGCCGCAGAAGAGGGAATTGCTATTTCAAGCAGAAAGCACAGCAAATGCATTCCTTCCGAGTGTCCGGAGATCAAGACCATGGGCACTGGAAGATTAATCACGTGTAGTGGAAGAAGAGAATGTCCATGATGGTGGACAGCAATAAACAGGGAGAGCAGGAGGTGGCCAGGAGCCAGCTTTTGATGATTCTTGATGAAAGCTCAGATTCTATCCCGAGCATTAGAAGATTCATTTTAAGACTATCTCGGGAGGAAGACTCCTTAGTTTTACACTTAAATGAACACATTTAAGATCACAGAAAGGAAACTCACTCTGCTTTCAATGGAGTGTCGGAAAATTTGCAACTTCACCAGCCCGTAAGCCGCCTCAACTCTTAGGGGCATTTTGTGGGAACGTTTCAGAAGCACAGCCTGAGCGCCTGTTCGTCTTCCTGAGAGGAAGAGCCTGCAATAACTAAGGAATCTGAAAACTGTGGAGGACAGAGGGGACCAATGGCAAACACTCCCCTGGGGTTTCCCTCTTCCATCTCAGATTCTAGATAGGGAATCTAGTTTCCCACAGTTCAGTCAAACACTTTTACACGTCTATATGGGACAAGCACACATTTTATGACTAGCATCTTCTAATGTGGATGCTGACAACCAAGGCCCCTGTGTGTCCAAAAAAGAAATCTAGCACTTTCTACACTGAAAGTGAGGATGGGGTCTATTGCATATTCAGTGTTTGCTAAGCTCCTGCTATGTACCCTAGCACCACTATTCTAAGCCCTTGAAATATGTTCGTGAGCAAAATAGAACAGTTCCATGCCCCTGTGTTTAGCAATTGCCATAGGTTGATATTTCTTTTCTTCCCAGATGCTGAGATGAAAGACAGAGAGGATGACATACATCCATGCCCACACTTTCATATATTTGTCTTCGGGATTTTTATCATCTTGGATAGAATCTTTTAGAGCCTGCAAAGTTATGCAGGAACTCTAAAAATATAAACAAAGTGGATTTAATCCTCAGCATAATTTTTAGCCTTCTAATTGGTTTCTAAACTTGCACTTGAGACTTCCCATAAAGTGTGAATAAATCCAGCCTAGCCTTTGAAAAGCAATTAACAATAGACTATCACAGTCTAACAGGAGTGCATTGTTGCAGCCTCTGAGACCTTCCCCTGCTCCAAACCCATAAAGTCCCTGATCTTGGACTGCTAGATGTAGATTCTGGCCAGGAGCTTGCTCTGTGCACAGCCTGGTTCTAGTTATCTGTTGAATATTGCAAAGGGCTGGGACATGACCTTCTCATCCAGATTTTAGAATCCTTGGGGAGTATGCTTTCCAAATGCTTCTCTCTGGCTCCAAAACAAATGGAAAGAAAATTAGCCATTTTTTTTACTCTAGAAAACAATGATCATTAGCAAGAACTGGAGTTGATACCAATGAAAAGGATGATGATGATAACGATGATGATGAAATATTAAAAACAATGATTTTAATAGTACTTGACTTTGCCATGGTGTCTTACAGATTACAGTGTCTATCAGTCCTTCCTTCTCACCCCAGTCCAGTGCAATGACTTCAACTGTTAGTAGATTTGCTACAGATTTCTGAGAATAATACAAGTTTTCCAGAGAGAGTTTAGGGTTCAATGATTGGTTTTAGCCTTTAAAAAAATACACAACACATTTTCATTCTTGAATTCATAGGAAACAAAATTAAAAAGTTAAATAAACTTCCCCAACAATAAAAATATCCCATATACTAAAGATACAGTGTGTGATGAAATGTCTCCGAGGTCCTTCCCTACAAACAGAGTTTAAAATGTATACATGTAGAGCTGGAAACTGGCATGCCATGGAGCCTGATGACCTGAGTTTAATCCCTAGGACCTAAATGGTGGAAGGAGAGAATCACCTCCCTGAGGTTGTCCCCTGACTTCCACACATGCTCTATGGTATGTGTGAGTGTGCATATGTGCACACACATACACACCAAATTAATTAATGTAATTTAGTTAATGCACACATAGATTTAAAGGGAGCGCATAATATTTTCTCTCATGCATGCTTACTCCTTTCATTTATTATTGTATAGTTGACATTTTCTATGACAAAAGATAAACCTATACAATCTTAATTTGACAACCTTATTCATGCTGTATAACTACTATGCATTCACCTTTAAGTTTTGGGTTATTGTATATAATTTTGCAACATATAATGATGCACTTTTATTCTCAACATTTTTAGAATTACCCACTTATTTATTACTTATTAGAATACCTGTATCAAAATGTGTATTTGCACATATGTGTGCATGTATGTGGTCAGCTATATTGACTATATAGGGATAACATGTTATTTATGACATGACATTGCACATATATAAATTCTACTGGCTATTTATGGGCACACCTACCTCCTCATATCCACCCCCAAACTTAATTTATATTTGTCTTCCTGAATAATTTAGTCTAAAAGTTCATTTGGCAAGCTGACTGGAGGAGATGGTACTTCAGGGATTCAGATCAAGTGAGAAAGGTGGCCACAAGAGGGATGTTGGCTCAGCAAAGTTGGGCTAATGGCTATAACGGGGAGGGAGGAGGAAGGAGTATGAACAAATAAGTAAATATTTGAAGACAATAAGGGTCTGACATTTCACTGTCACAAAAGAAGATAAAAAGACTAAAATGAAACCTGGTGTTGAGTTAAAAACTGAAAGAGCCTGGAATGGAGGGCCCATGAGTGACAAGGAGCCTGGAATGGAGGGCCCATGAGTGACAAGGAGCCTGGAATGGAGGGCCCATGAGTGAAAATGAGCCTGGAATGGAGGGCCCATGAGTGACAATGAACACACATCCCACCATACCTTGGTTTGTAAACAGCAGCCTCCATTCAGCAGAAACAACGCCCTTTAAAGAAAAGGTCAACCACGGATTGATCAGAGAACACAAAAGGTACATCTGACGTATCATATGACAACAAAAATACCCACACTAATGCTAATATTGTCCAAAATGCTCAAAGAATTATGAAGGTGCATCAGAAAGACAAAGGATCCAGCCTGGGAGAAATCCCACTTACTAAATCTGAGGCAACTTGAATAAAAATAAAAGCAGGTAACAACAATAATGAATAGGACATTCTTGGGCAAAGTAAGAATTTATACCTTGCCATTAATAAGATCACATGAATAAATGTGTCAGAAAAACAAAATGGTCTTCTTTTTGTTGTTGTTTTGTTTTTGTTTTTCAAGGCAGGGTTTCTTTGTAGCTTTGGAGCCTGTCCTGGAACTAGCTCTTGTAGATCAAGCTGGCCTCGAACTCACAGAGATCTTCCTGCCTCTGCCTCCCAAGTGCTGGGCTTAAAGGTGCACGTCCAGTTAGAATGGTCTTCATAATATTATAATGGTGGACTATAATTTAGAAAGAGTTGCAAACTTTGAAAATTAGTATTTCCAATTTTGTGTAGAAACTAACTCAGGCAAAAGAAAACATTGATACTAATAGATAGGAACGTAGAATTAAATAAGGAATATATTTATATGGACTCATGCTGTCTCCCTACAAAATAGTTACTAAGGTATAAAATATATGCCTACAGTCCCAGAACTCTGCAGGTTAACACAGAATGATAATGAGTTTGAGGCCAGTCTGGGCTACATACCCAGACTCTGTCTCAAAACTGCAATTGCACCAGCAGCCTGACACTAAGACCCAGTACCCAGAGTTGACATCAACAGTGATGAAAGCAGCAGCCAGTATCACATGCGATACAATGCGAGAATCCCAGCATCCTCCTGTGATGTCCCACCCAAAATGGAGAACCTAAAACCAATCATTGGGATTCATCACACATATGCAACAGAAGGACACTCCCCCAGCATAAATGATCCATGGTGCTTAGGTATGTTTATAAACTCTCATCATCCAAAAAGATTTGATTTGTTTAAAGATGTGATAAGTGGCCTTTTCCCCATCAGAACCTTACCCTGAACTTGACCTCTATCTATCCCCATCACAAATGAAATTTATTGCAGACTGGCATATTTGCTCCTATAAACTTTGGTTTTAAAAAGAAGAGAAACATATGTGGATGCTATGCATGTCAAGGCCTGAGGAACTCTTCCGTCTCAGAGGTAGCTGGACGAGACATAACAACAAAGGGTGACTGTAGGAATTTACTAAATTGTCACGAGTGTTATTGTAATGCCTGAGGAATGGTGAAAACTGGGTTTATTCTTAGAGAAGAAAATATGGAGATTGTGTAGACAGTTCATGCTACTTGTGTCAAAATTTGAAGTTATGTCAAACAAAACACAAATAGTAAATAAACTTTATTTAAATTTTGTTGAGTCTTTATGTTTATTGAGGAGACAGAGACCTTCTCTGGAGGAATCCTTAAGTCTTTTCCACCATCCTGGTCCAAAGAGGAGTCTTGCCTTGCCAGTTTCATGATGTCCATGCTCAAGATTCCTCTTTTCAGCACTTCCTCTTTCCTACAAGAGTCTCTGTGCAAAGTGACCATAAACTTTCACCTTGGGCTTGACTTTTCTGATAATTTCAGGATAGAGGATCATGAGTAGAGTTCCTACAGATCAACGGAGATTTTTGCCTTTACATTTTAACCTGAACCAAGGATCTGCCTTATAGGCATTCATACTGGCACTTGGACCAAGTGCAGCAAAACAGAGGTTCTTACCAAGGGACCTGAATTGCTGTGTGGAAAATCTGCGCAGAGCTGGCACAGTGACTGCTTCGCTGGATTGTTGAAAGCCTCGTTTCCACTTCATAGGTGCAGAACTACTGTCTTAACAAAGTGAAAAATGATGTTGAGTCTGAGAAAGGTGGAGTGGGGATCTGATGAATGTATTAAGTCAATATGTTGATTTTCTCAACAGTTTTCAATTTGTATTGAAATCCAGGCCAGGAAATAGACCAAGAGGTAACTGCTACCTTCATAAAGGCCAGCATCTTTGAGTAACCTACTGATGCAGATCAGTCATGGTGCCGGGTTCCTAATAGCTACCACTGCTTGAGCACTTGCTATGTGTCAGGTCCAAAGAAAGAAATATTTTTAAGGGATTATGTAATTTATAAAATACTGACTTATCACCTACTGATACAATCTTTTTCCCCTCTTATCTAATGCTGCAATGGATTATGATCATTCTTATTATTGAGCTAAATTTATTTGCATTCCTTCAATAAATCCAGCTTATTTGTGATGTATTCTTCTTTGGACATATTCTGCACTCTATTTCTTAAGTTTCTATCCAGATTTGTTTTTGAGTCTGTACCATCATAATTGAAATTTCTTGTGTAAGTTCTTTTAAGGTAGTGTTGTTTTTAACATGAACTAATTTAACCCTTATAACCACTCTAAAAACTACACACTTTCTTAGTAGCAAGTTGATGTGGGAGGTCCTTCTGTATATGTGTTGCTTTTATTGGCTAATGAATAAACCTATTTCAACCAATGGCTTAGCAGAGTAAAATCAGGCAGGAAATCTGAACAGAGATAGAGAGAGAAAGTAGGCAAAGTCAGAGAGATGCCATATAGCTGCCAAAGGAGAAGGACCCAGATTTTCTGGTAAGCCATAGCCTCATAGCAATACACAGATTAAGAGAAATAGGTTAATTCAAGATGTAAGAGATAGCTAAAATATGCCTGAGTTATTGGCCAAAGAGTATTGTAATGAATATAGTTTATATATGATTATTCAGGTCTGGGCACCCAGGAATGAAAGAGCAGTCTCCAGATCCACAGAGTCGTCCAGATCCACAGAGTGCATATAGTTGGGATCTGGATTCCTCCACTATGATCTCTTGTATATTAGACAGGTTCTGTTTCATACCATCCTTCCCTTGAAAGACACAACAAGAATCCTGCTCCTAGAGATAAAGCCATGTGTTGACATGAATACAGGGGCTTGTTCAGCAATACTTCTCAGTCAGAGAGAAGAGTGGGGTACCTCTGTCACTAGGGCTTGTATTTTCCCTATAAACTGAGATGTTAGTGTGGGTAATCTCAATGATTCTTTCTAGATCTATGTTTTCTTTCTATACTTATTTTGTTAGTGAAACTTAGGCAGTAAGTTTCATCTGAAGGAATGGAAGCATAACATTAACTTTATGTCTAGGGTGGGAGAAGAGAGAAAAGGGGGATTTTTATGCAAGAAGATAATTTGTCTACCAGCCTTATTTTGTTTTTTTAAAAAAATCTACCATATGTCCATTCTCTTCCTACCCTTTTTTTGTGCATTCTGCTTGTTTCAGCAACATACTTTCAAGCGCACATAGAAGCCCAGCCTCAGGCAGAAAGTCTGTTGCTGAGAATAATGGACCATTGTTTTGTGATTGCTGGAGCCTACTGGTATTTAGCTTCATCTGCCCCGCTACCTACAGCACTCATCCGCGCTCACTTCAAACTGCTTCAGTCATCAAGTTCTGCAACCTTTTAGAGCACAGTCCACTAGCATTGGCCAGGCTATTTACTCTAGAACCTGACCTGACATTTATCCTTGGCTTCCATACACCAGCAGTGTAGGAAAGCGACTCTTTTGCCTTTTCCCCTAAACCAATGAGAACCCTCTGCACTGAGATGATGTGTTACACACTGATAACCTCGCTTGTCCTTTGCTCTTTCCTATAGTCTGGATGTCCGTATTCCACAAAACTGTATGTTGAAACCTAGTTCCCAGGGCAATTGTATTAATAGGTGGGGTCACTGGAAAAGAATAAGGCCTTGATGATAAATGTTACTTGAATGAAATGGGATTAGTGCCCCAGAAAGGGCCGTCTTGATCTTTCTGCTCTTGTGGGTGCAACAAGAACATGTCACCTTGATTAATGAAAGACCCACAACTAGTCAATGTACAGAGAATAAGAGACTGTGCAGTTTTCAGCACTAAGTGGGATATCTATACACAGCCCTTCCCTCATGAGATCATGGTGGAAGAAGGGGTGGAAAGATTGTAAGTGCTAAGCAGTGGACGTCTGCAGCAAAGCAGATGGGGCAGCTCCGTTGCACACATGAACTCACAACACCTGTGACTGTGTGCATGTGATCAGTTCAGCCACAATCCCAGATGGATCATGGAGATCATGAAGTTCTACCCATACTGTGGTGGTTTGAAAGAAAACATCCCCCAAAGGGAGTGGCACTATTAGGAGGCATGACCTTGTTGGAGTAGGTGAGGTCTTGTTGGAGGAAGTGTGTCACTATGGAGGCAGACTTTGAGGTCTCATTTATGCTCAAGATATCACCCAGTTTCTCATAGATAAAGACACTGTCCATTAGCTATCCCTACACTATGACAATAGAGTTAAAGAAGAAATTGTCATTACTGGTTTCATATTCCCAACTTGGAATCTTAAGGATGAAGATAACCCAAAAGCATGGCCTCCTGACTAGTGACTCAGATATTGACCCTTGTGGCTGTGGAGGGTTCTAGAGCTGCTGGTCTCCAAGGTTGTTATTTACTTCTTATGGAGTCTGCTTGGTCAGTTTGTCCCAGGGCTCCAGGTACCCTGTGAGCCCAGGAAAGTATTAGGAAGCCCTTGCCTGAGGAGTCCAAGAATCTTAGTGTCTCTGTGTTTCAAGAAGCATGATTCTTCTATAAAGTGGGCATCTGAGTGCTTTGATTTGGTTTTTATATTTTTATTTGCCTTTCCAATATCTTCCTCTATTTTTCCGGTCATGACACCAATTTCCCTTTCAAAGAAATGTCCCTGCTCACTCTCCATGTTCTCCTGCAGGCACCGACAACCATACCATTGGCTCTTTCAGACCACTTGGATGGGCTTCTGCTATAGCCCTGACCACTCTTAGAATTTCATTTACTTAGCAATGATGACTGGTGGGGGAAAAAGGTTACATCAGGTTGGGCCAGAATTTCTCCCTGGGATTTTTGCTGAAACCTAAGAACAAACAGTTCCTCCTTCCAAAGGGGATTTCGAGATTGGAAAGCTGTTTGACTGGAACTGCCTGCTGCCATCTTTCCCACCGCATGAGAGCTCTGATCCACGGGAGCGATAAGGGGGTACCTTTTCAAAGCTGAGAGAGGAGAAGGGAAGAAATACAGAAGAAAGGAAGACTCTAGGAGAATTAGGCTCCTGGCTGAGGTTAGATCCTCTCAGATCCTCGTTGCTAAAGGGAATTTCACTTCTCTAGAGCTCACAGTTCCGTGAGAGAAATCGTACCACAGAAACATGTCCAGCCTCTGGGGCACCCTGCGCTCTCTTCTCACCAGCATCTGCCAGATGAGGCAGAAACAGACTGACAGCCATTGTTCCATGCCTGCCTCATAGGCAGGGTAGAAGCATCATCAATGTTCATGTAGCCTCCTCGTATCTTCCGCTTCCTCCCTACAGAACAGACATCATCTCCTCGTATTCTTATTTACATGGGTGTATAAAATATATCCTTATATGTCTTTCTTTTCAGACCAGAGACCCATGTATCTCTGCCATCCTCCATTCACCAGACGGATGCCTCCATGCATAGGTGCCCGACTCATAATGGAGTTCATTAACAGACGAACGCATGAATCACCTCGCAGTGTGCTTCAGCTGTCCCCTCATGTTCTCAAGAGAACACAGCCACATCTTTGTGATGAATTTATCTAGACTGTGCCCTTCATGGGCTTGTCTGAAGACTGATCTCCTCTACCTGAAAAGAAATCAGAAACAAACTTTTACAGGAGCCTCCATCCGCTTCAGCAAATCTTGTGTTTGCATGTCTCCTTGTATGTCTGCTGAGCCGGAAATGCCAGAAGCTCCCAGGCCCCTTAGGAGGGTTTAATTTTTTTTTAGTTAAAGTCTGTGTCACCTTGAAATGGATTTTTCTGATTAGCTAAGGCTTTCTGGACTGATCTGCCCTTGCTTTGATGTATGTGTTGAAGTTGCCCTATATATATATATATATTGATGATTAATTCACAGTGCATTAGGAGCTTTTGGCTTGTTCATGTTTGATCAGATTTCTAGCTATTTTCTTATTCTGAGTATTGCATTCTCAATCAACCACTGATTTATTATTTTTCAGATAACACCCATTCCACTTCCCCAGTCAGCATTCCTAGAAGTCTCCTCAGCAGTCAGTCTCATCTTCAGGTGGATGCAGCCAGCTTCAGCAGTGTCTTGGTAGTATGGAATGTTTACAGAACAGAATGAGGGAACAAAGGACCTGTACCTCATTGAGCAATAGGAGCATCCAACCCAGCCATAGTAAGCCATGAGTCACAGATGTCCAGAGATCACTTCCTTTCATCTACAAGGTGAAGAAAACTCAAGGAAGGTAAAGCTTTTGTATTTTATGGACAGGTAGCCAAGAACTTCAATAGCATCAGGCACCAACTGCTGTTGCAAGGAGCAAAGCAAGACTTTCTGTGACCTATAGCAGGAAAATCAAGAGCCTGGGAGCCCAGACAGATTTATAGCAGGCTTTCCTGTTGGTTGACAGTTTAATGCTTCTGAAATCACAGTCCTCTCTGCCTTCAGTTTGCTCATACATGAAAGGATAGGAAGTTTGGAGAGAGGAAAAGTCCCATCAGGTCATCACCTAAGTCTCTTCCTGGAGAAGCCATGACCATGTTCATGACATTGCCCAAGCCTCCAGCTTTCAGGGTACTCCTTCCTCCTTCCCCCCCAGAGAACCATTACCCCTCCCCTATATCCATATGTTCCGTATTCTTTTCAAGCCTCTCATGTGTGAACCCTTTGACCCTCACATTAGCATATAACCTGGCACACACTGCTCAGAGGAGCAAGAAGCTATCTAGTAGGAATTTCTCAAAGTCTTGATACCCTCACTGTACAACCACCTGGGTCCTTCCTATACTTGTTGCCTTCCCTCCTGGCCAGAAGAAGACTAGTCAGTCACGTGGATCCTCTGGTCTTAGACAAACCTGATCAAGGACCCGGGCTTCCGACTTCATGGTATCCTTAAGATGTTGACAATGACCATTCCTCTCTGCCCCACGATCCCTTTCCTCTATTTCTCCTTTCCATCTAGACTTAAAATATCTCAGCATTAGCCTTCCCTTGAGGTCACAACTCCCTCCCAAATCCAACACTGTCCTCCTCTCCTCTTCAGAGTCCAGCATTTTGAATGATCTGCCTTTATTGCCCATGGCTACCTCCTTAGTTTGACCTGCTGTCTCACCAGGCAACCAGATTCTGCCGTGTTATCTGCTAAGGTAAGGGTCAAGGGGTCCAAGTCTCTGGCATGAGACTTTGGCAAGAGACTGAGAGAAAACCATTCTCTCATCTTGAAACTTAAAGCAAGGGAAAAGCCTATGCCCAGCTTCCAGGAAAGTGAGGCAAGAGGACTTTCCTCGTTTTATTCTGTTCAGGCTTTCAACTGGTTCCTGAGGCCCCATTAGAAAGCAAAGCTGCTTTGCTCAGTCCATCAATCCAAAAGCTAATCTCCTCCCAGCACACTCTCATAGGGACCTGCACAATAAGGTTACCAAATAACTGGGCACGCTGTGACCCAGTCATATAGATGCAAAAAATTTAATGATAACCATGCTTGCTGTCCCTTGAATCCATCTCCTTTACTATTTTTATCATTACCGATTGCTTCCTAGCATATTTCTTTTTCTAGAATCTGAAGGCCTTAAACAGAATGAGTATGTCCATTCACATCACTATATTCTTTGACTGCTGCCTGATCTACGGGTAAATGAAACATTTGAAGGGCTTGGTTTAGTTTATTATATTCTATTATTCTAATGTACTCAACATAATGACATTGATTGCTGTCTTCCAGGCACTTTTGCTAACAGTTTTATCTATTAATTCATTTACTTACAAGGCAGTCTTGGATATGGGGATTGTTGTTACCCTGAAATTCCAACTAAAGAAACTGAGGTATAGAGAGGTTAAAGTGAACAGCACATAGCGACTCAGTAAGTGGCCAAACTCTGCTTTACAACAATCTCTCTCACACAAAGGTCTGCTGCTCTTCCCAGGACTTAACTTGGAATCCTTTCCTCTCAAGTCTTCCTTATCAAAAAGTTAGGAAGTTGCGTGACCAGGTTGAAAAAGCTCATGCATTAGACGTTCTTTATGTCCAGCACAGAAAGCACACCGCAATTTCATGGAGACATTACCACACGCCTCAGCTTGTACAATGGGATGTTCCTTTCAGTCATTTCATAGGAAGAGGAACTAGCAGATTGAAAGCAAGAATCACCGAGCAGGCTAGACTAGTACTCACAAAGTCTTATTCTCTCCCTCCTCCTCCAATACCATTCTCTATCTAAAGCTGAAATGGGAACAGCCCCGAAATTGCTCAGTCTGTGGCCCAGCGTATTTCGTTTGAGCCTTGATTACTAGCTGCCTTCCCTAGCACACTATTACCAGTGTTCATGCTATTTTGATCTCTGTGTGACTCTAGCGCTCATAAATAAATCATTGTATGGACAATCAGAGCACATGTGTGTGGAATACCTTGCCTCTCTTCCACATCTAAGTCCAGAGTTCATGTGCTTGTAAGCCAGCTGCTATCTATTATTGATCCTCAATGTTTCCTAAAACCAAGAAGCCTTTTGAATATTTTTTAAGATGACTCAGCAGTTAAGAGACCTTGTTACTCTTCTAACAGACCAGGATTTGGTTCCCAGAGCCCACATGGAGCTATTCATAACCAACCAACTACTTGCAGCTCAATCAGGGAATCTGATTCCTTCTCAGGCTT
This sequence comes from Ellobius talpinus, assembly GCA_001685095.1. Lineage (NCBI taxonomy): Eukaryota > Metazoa > Chordata > Mammalia > Rodentia > Cricetidae > Ellobius > Ellobius talpinus. The sequence goes on along the minus strand of LOJH01000285.1, from coordinate 31,271 downwards.
CCACGGTCATCCAAACACACGTGGCAGTCACTCACACAGACTCACACAAATGAAAATAATAAAAAATGACTCTTTAAAATTCACCACAAACACCCATATGAAACTTATTGTACTTTTAGACCTATCAGTAATACAGGCAAATGAGGGCTATGAATTCAGAAAGATCTTAAAAGCCTTCTTATCTGGTTATACACTGTGGTATTTAAGTTTATTTGAAAGATATTAACCTAGATTAATGTATGATTTGATAACTAGGTGGTGTAGCCAGTCCAGCTGGACACAAAAACTCAAATTCACAGACATATATTTCCCTCCACTACTTTATGCCCTATGCGTATTTGATATATATACTCAATAGATAAAGAGATAAAGATTATTCAAACCCTATCTTCTTTTCTTCCTTTGATTTATTAGCATTTCCTAAACAGGGGACGATGATGAAAGTAATAAAGTCACTTCAGCTACTTGTAATACCTGAGAAAAATTAGCAAGTATATCCTACATATTCTCACCAAAACAGCCTATTTTACTTCTGTCAGGAAACCTACCTGCTCCACTTAGCAAGCTAAGTAATTCATATACAAAAGCAAAAACTGCAGCTTAGTAAGTTCACTGTACTGGATGATGTTTTGAAACAGACAGTTCACCATGTGAAGATATTTATAGGTGTCCTCGGTAAGGAAAATATTGGCATTAAACCAAGATATAATGAATTCAAAATATTCTGGGTTTTGGTGGTGCAGTGTCAGAGCCTTGGATGAAACTCAGAATCCAAACTTATAAAGCAGTTTCATGCCCACCCAGCTCCTGCATATTTGCAAGAGGAAACACTAACTTCTCAGACAACAGGTGAGCCCCGCCCCCCAATACAGTGCCCAAGCAAGTAGGACACGCTGCTTGCTTGCTTTCAATTTGTTCTGCCCACCAGTCTCCTGGCTATAAATTCCTCACTTCTCAGACACTGCTTGTGCTCAAACGACCTCCTTTCTGCTCTCTGGGAGTACATTGGTTTTCACTCTGCCTTTAAACCAACTTACGAAAGAAAGCACAGTGGTCTAAGATCACACGTATCCAGGTTTGACTGCCCAGGTTTGGATCCAACTTCTACCACCCCCATGACTGGTTTCAACCAAAGTCAGTTGAACAATGCTCCAGGACTCACTTGGTCTGTACTTTTACATCTGTAGAATAGGGATAATTAGATGGTTGCTTCCCAGAGTGGCTATGAATCTCAATAATTGTCAGGTTGCCTGCAATTGTTGTATTACACTTGTGGAATTGTTACACTTGTGTGCTGGATAGTTTTATGTCAACTGGACACACGCTGAAGTCATCTGAGAGGAGAGGACCTCAATTAAGAAAATTCCTCCTTAAGACCAGGTTATACGCAGGCCTATAGGGCATTTTCTTAATTAGTGACTGATGTGGGAGAGCCTAGCTCATTGTGGGTAGGGACATCCCTGGGTTGGTAGTCTTGTGTTCTATTGAAAGCAGGCTAAGCAGTCCGTGATGAACAGGACAGTAAACAGCTCCCCTCCGTGGTCTTGGTATCAGTTCCTGCCTCCAGGTTCCTGCCCTGTTTCAGTTCCTGTCCTGACTTCCAACAATGAGGAACAGTGATGTGGAAGAGCTAACCAAATAAGCCCTTTCCTCTACAGCTTGCTTCTGGTCACGGTGTTTCATCGCTGTAGTGATATTTTATTTGTATTTTAATAAATAAAGCCTGCCTGAATATAAGAGAGTAAAACACCCCCACTGGTCAGCTTTACAGCCAGCCAGAAAGTGATAACACACACCTTTAATCCCTGTAGACACACTAGTTGCCATAGAAACCGGGCAGTGCATGCCTTTAATCCCGGTGGTGCACACCTTTAATCCCAGCCCTAGGGAAGATTATAAAACAGGAGGAGACAGCTCTCAGGCTCAGTCTCATTCTGAGATTCCAGTCAACCACAGGAGCTAACAGATTCCAGTGACTGCTTTAGGTAAGAGACTAATGGAGACAAGGCAGAGAGGAAAGGCTGCTTTACTCACTGAGGAGAGAAAGGCAGGGAGGAGGCGGGCAGTGGTGCTCACCAGCAGGACAGAGCCAGGCCTAAGGATGAAGTTCCGGACAGTGGAAACCTGATCTGTTGATGAAGCCCCAGGCTGACAACCAGGTGCCAGGAGAGGAGGAAAAGAGCAGGAAATGTTCTCTCAGTGGAAAACCCTGTGTGGTAGCTCCTGTTCCCACCCTCCGGTGTCTGTACTCCCTAGCTTCGTCCCACATCTGAAGGATGCGCGTTCCGAAAACCCGTGTCACGTCTTTTCTGTTCTGTTTGAGCGTTTATGAGTTAAGCACTAATGATAATAATTACCATTATGTGTGTTACTTTTCTTCTTCATGTGGCAAAACACCTGACAGACACTACTTAAGAGGGGGAAGGGTTTGTTTGGGCTGAGGTTCAGAGGGGTCAGTTTCCCATTGTCAGGAGGTCAAGGTGGGTGAAGAAGCGGAGAGGGGGAAAGGCTGGCATTTTGTTGGGTGTCTCCTTTTCCCTTTAATTAGATCTGGGACCTCACATGTTGCTGCCGCCCACATTGAGGGAGGAGTGAGTCGCTCCTCCTTCGGATAAGCCTTTCTGTAAATGACAGAGCTGTGCCTCCCAAGTCTAAACCCAGTGATTCCAAATCCAGTCAATGACAATAAAGATTGACTCCCACAAATACCAACCATCATTGTGAGTGCTCTGTAAAATAATAGAAAACACTTAGCTGAGCAACTAGCTCACTTATATTGAATAACTTTCCTATAGCTGCTATGAGAAAACAACACAGTGTGGTGGCTTAAATAATACAGATCCATTCTGTTTTGTTCTAAAGATTGGAGTCTGGAATCCAAATTATTGAACCAAAGGTATTAGTAGGATCGATTTCTTCTGGAGACTGTGAGCAGATACAATTGGCCTCTTTGACTTGGGAAGTTTCTAGCAGTCATGTGTTTCTTGACTTGTGTCCAATCAGCTTCAAAATATAACACTTCAAACTCTGCTTTCAGCACCGTTCACTTTCTCCACATCACTCTTAGGAAGATACTGAAATTACATTTAGGGCCCACCTTCATAATCTGAAAATCTTTAGGCTAATATTTGAAAAGTCTTTTTACGATCCATGCAAGTAACAGTTCTGGATTTGGGGGTTAGAAAATGAATAAGCAAGCAGGATCATTATCGACCCAGCCATATAAATTAATAATAGTGCCAGGCAGGTAGTGGATAATAGTACAGATAATCGGAGGTGAGTAATGGTCAGGAGCTAGATTTGGTGTGTATCAAGAGGGATAGTTCTGCTCATGATGTTGGGACATCTTGCATTTCCACCTGCCAGAATCAATACTCAAAAGTCAGCTGAAGTATTATGGCAGTTTCTTAGTCCTTTAAAATCCCCCACTCTGATAATTGTTTTCCCAACATTGTCTGTTTTCTCACACATCCCTCAATGCCTAGCAGACACCTTGAGTAATGCTGGTGAAGCTTCAGAGTGGGAAGAAAATCATCTGGTTATAGGAGTTGACCCAGGGGTAGCTACGTTAGCCTGAAGGGTCTAATTCAAGATGACATAGGTTGGTTCTGAGAAACCCCCTACACATGTGATAAATGAAAGAAACCAGTCTAATTATGAAGGCAGCAAGCACCATGGGATGGAGCCACTTATGCTGGTAATAGAACCACCAAAGGATGTCTGAAGTCCTGCCCCTGGGTTTTTCCTTTATCTACTGCAATTCACCCTTCATTACAAAGCAATTTGGAATCAGGTCTTTGCTTCTTTTTCATTTCAATTATCTTGGAGATAAATAGGGCTTGTCAAATCCATTTGGAGATAAAGAAACTGAGGTGCAATGAGAGAAGTGACTTGTCAATACTGGAGAGCCATCTGGGAATATGGAAAGAATTCAACCTAGATCTCAGAGACACCAGAGACAGTGGTATTTCTCCAATTGAGAGTGGTGTGTCCAGAGCTGCTTAGTCTGCTGGCTCCTTGTCCTGAGAGCTATCTGATGGGTATGGACAGAATAGCAGGTGGTCTCCACTGTAGAGAGAGCCACACAGAGCCTAGAGACCACATCTGCAACACTCCCCCAGAATGAGAGATACAGGAGGCATCAATCACCCGGAGCCTAAGTCACCTCTCACATAAATATCCTTCCTCCTAGGTAAGCTCTCCTTCAGAGGTAATTACTTGAGAAATATTGTCCCTTAGTTTCTCATGAAAGCAATCTCAGCTGCACTTTAATTCTCTCCAATCAAGATGCTATAATAAAAGCTCAAGAGGAGTGGGAAGTAAATTGACTTTTTTTTAAAAAAAGAAGGGTCTAGTAAGTGCTGTGGAATTGCTCTAAATCAAAGACTTTGTTGTTTCATTTAATCACCATAATTCTCTGGGTAGTACCATTATGCTCACTGGGCTCATGGGAAATGGACGACCTTGGGGCTCAGGACACTTACCAGCTCATGAGCCCAGATCTGAATCCCAGGCATGAATACTGAACAGAGTCCTATTTCCATAGCCTCATGTGGCCGCCTCTAAAAATATCACTATGATCATTGTTCCTGGGATATTGCCTAATGCAATGACCTCAACACCATCAGGCAGGCCTGTCTAGTCCAGCAAATAATGAGGAAGAACAAGCCAAAGACACAATGGAGGACAATGAACAGGCAGTCAATGGGGTACTCAGGTGAATTCGCGAGGCAATCACAAAAGCCCACTGGGTACAAAAGTAACTTGGGAACATCTTGGGGACCAGATGGTTTGAGGCATACCCCAAGGACAGCTGTGCTCCCAGATTCCATAATTACCATGTTCTTAAAACGGGGGATAATCACGAAAAGACCAATGACTCATACCTGAAGAGGCACAGAAGGTTTTGTCTGCCCCACACCCCCCAAAGGCCACCAGGCTTTGAAACTGAAGTAGAAGCTGCTGCTGCTAGAAGGAACAGAATGGAAAGGGCACCTTGCCACTGAGGCTTTGCTCTCCCTCAGCGATCAACTAGCAGCCCCTACCACAAAATAGTTCTGGCAATCAGCTATAGTCACCTCCACCAGCGAGTCACAATAGTGATGTAGGAACTAGGAAGAATGCTTGGTCACCTGATTGCCCACCTGTGAAAGGTCTGAGAAAACACTGGCAGAAGGCCCCGAACTCAATTAGTATGTAAAAGCGAAGAGCGTTTATTCTGCAGAAAGAGCCAGCATAAGCAGGGTTCATTCACCTATAGCGGAGCATGCAGGCTCCTTTTAAGCATAGTTAGGGGGATTTCAGGGACAGTTAGGTCATCTCAAGCACAATTGGTTAAGCAAGCAGCAGTTACATTAAAACACTTTTAATTAGCTGAGGTTTTATCTTTGGACATACTTGGGTAACTTTCAAGGGTGTTGCAGGAACTGTCCTTAAGACATTATGGGACTGCCTCAGGCCTTGTTCGGGTTCTTTCCCTTATCCCTGAATGTAATTTGTTGATAAATGGTCCTTTGTTGGGAGATACCTGTTTGCCCCTCCCAGAAAACTGAGACCTAAATTCAGCTGTGAAAATGGGAAAGTTTAAACCCTTCACCTGCCTCCTGCAGTGGATGATGAGCTGGTACGCATGAGATACTCCAAGGTATTATCAGTGATAAAGTCTGCCATGTGTGATTGTTGCAGCCAGGTGGAAAGGTTAACAGTCTCAGAGTGCCAAGAGACACTTGGACCCTTGATTGCAGAGAAATAACCAGGTTCCTTTTACAGGACTAAAAAGAAACTCCATGTTTGAGGATGTATACAGAGACAGAAGCAAGGGAAGGCAGAAGAGGATCTCTGGCTTGGTGTGGAGACAGACACAGACGGAGCTCTTAGATTCAGACAGTGGAAAGGGTAGTGGGGAGGAGAAAGCAAACACCGTGTTTGGTCTAAAAGAACATCTGAAATTCATATTCAAATGTACAAACAAAGTGGTAGAATTTTCAAAATGGATTTTCCAGAGTGGCAGATGTGATGGGGGATGGTAGTGGATATTGGCAATGTTTGTAGTCGCCACGGTGTGCTGGAGGTGGTAATGGAAGTAATATATGGTGATCGTGTGGCAGAAGGGGCCTTGATGGTCTCAGAGTGGTAGTGAAGGGATGGAACAGCTGGCTATGACAGTAGAAACAGACATTTGTGTCCTAGTGCTGAGTGATACGAGGCTGGGGACACTGGCCTTCATGGGAAGGCTGAGAGGATATCATTATCATCATCATGTGTTGGCAGTGGATTTTGTTGGTTATGGAGGATGTAGCAACAGTCATGGGGGGCATAAAAGGAAGCAAGTAGTGGTGATAAGGTGAATTTCACGTATGTGAGATTAGACTTAGCTAAGTTTCTATCATTCTTCCAGGCCTCTTATTCTGCAAGAAACTCTCCTGGCCACTCTACCCAACTAATTTAGTCTTTTAAACATACCCAAGTCTTAATTTTAAACTCTTCTCCTTATCCAATAGGGGAAAGAAGGAATGGACAGTAGTCCATTGTTGCTCCTGTGCCCAATGAGGCTTTGAATGCAAAGATCTCAGAGCAGCAATCTGTCCTGCAAGGTAATCTAACAGATTGCTAGAATCCTGTAAAATCTTTCTGAGAGAAAAGTTCTTTATCTGCCTGACAAGGATTTTCAGATTTTTCCTTCTCCCAGCATGAGATCCCTGGGGAAATTCCAGTTAATTGGAGACTAGTGTCTCCAAATCTTATAACTCTTATAGAGGGAGGGCCCAACTCATCTTTTTTTAAAGTGTCTTTGCTCCTGCCAGGACAGTTCCAAAGAATCTGATTGCTGAAGTCCTGTCCTGTTACTTCTGATATCTGTATCACTGTCTGAAGCCTATAGCATGCCCAGGAGCCAGGCCTTTTGCATATATTATTGTCTTTAATTCCTTCATCAAGGGCTCAAAGGACATGCCTGGGGCCAAACCTAGGAAATAGAAGGGATGGGATTTGAACCGAACTGAGCCTCTGGTGATTAAGGCTTTAATGAGTTTGTGTGATAATGGGGCGTGAGTCCAGGGCAGGCCCTTGTCATAAGCACTCCAGTGATGTCACTCCCTACATGCTGGAAGCATCCAGAGGACGAGGTTCTGCATTCATTAGGTCATCAAGAGATTAGGAAGACTCCACAGAGAAAATGGCACAGAAATTAGGTTTGGGAGAGAGGAAGGTTTTTATCACATAGAGGTTTGGGGGGGATCCAGGTAGACAAAAGTTCAAAGGAATTGCCATATAGAGGAGAAAGGTGCAGACAAGGGAAGGGAGAGAATGCCTGCTGGAGGGGAGGTGTAAAGTTGGCAGGAGACCAGGTTGCAAAGGGGCTTGAGAACCTTACAGTTGGTGCCACGATTCTCATAGAATCACTGAGGTCCCGAATACAAACTGAGAGGTCATAGAGAATGATCTGTTCAAACCCCCATCCCTTGTTACAGATGAGAAAATACGGTTCATAAACACGCAGGTGGTTGGGTCAAGGTCACACAGCCTTAGAAGCAAAAAACTTGCCAAAGCACCTGGAAAGCTTCAACTTCTTCGCTTGCTACATCACACGTGGTCCCGAGAAGCTGAAAGTAGAGATTTATAGACCCTGGAGATCAGAAGCAGAGGAAATGCCCCCCTCATCATCCTTCCAATCCCAACATTACACTGGGTCATAAGAGGGGCCAGCAAAAACAGTTATTCCAATGATTTATGATGCAGAAACAGAGACCACCTACTGTGCCCAGGCCTGGAGCGCATTCCGCTTCAATCTTGAAAATAACACTGGGTGTCCCTGGTTTGCTAGCCATATGCTAGCATGCATTGCTGTCTTGGAGTCAGAATACAGTAGTCCCTAAGCCCTGGATTCACATGACCTTGTTTGTGAGGAACCAGAGCTTCAGGCTGATCATGAGTAAGACACAATTTACTTTCTTGGATCTTGTGTCTAGAAGAAAATGAATCCCAGATCATGCTGTCGGCATGGAGGAGTGGTGGCTGAGCTCTTGACGGAGAAACCAAGGGCAGCTGCAGACCTTGGAGAGGGTTATCGAAAAATCAACCAAGACTCTTCTCTGGGCTGGGGCCTCAACTTACAGATGGTGTTTATTTCATGGGTCTGGCCCACTAGAGGTCACAGAAAGCCACAGCCACGTAGAACTAGAGGATATCTTGGTCATTCCTCTTTTAAGATGAGGTAGAAGGAAGAAAAATAACCGACATGAGGTCAAAGTTAGGGAACTGGCGGAACCAAGGCACCCAGCTCTCAAGGTTCATACTTCTTCTGCTGAAACCCATCATCTTCCTCAAGCAAGAAGGAAGGTTACAGGTCCATGACTTGTTACTTGAAAAGTAACTCAAGACCATCTCCCCTGTATACCATCCTACCATCATTGCTCCAGTGGAAACAACTTCCCTCTCACCTGGGACAGAGTTTTCAGCTAACTTTCAGGTTTGGGAAACTGGCTATTGTTGGCCCAGAGTGTGTTCAGTACAGATAAGTTGACTGAAGTAACATCTCATAACCTAGGACCTCAGGGAACCAAGTGGGCAGAGAGCTAGGAGCACAAAGGACTAGGAAGAGATGACAAAAGAGGGCTCCAAGACAGTGAAGCGAGAACTTGGTTCCTCAGGGTGGCCTAAGGGCCCTGAAAGAATTGGGAAGTAGGAGAAGGAGTAGGAGGTGGTATGGTGAAACTTCACACGTGACCAGGCCATCCCTGCATGGAGAAGGGCATTTCCACGGATGCTAGAATCATGAGAGGCAGCTGGCAGACAGATGGACTGAAGCCTCCAGCCTCACTCACCATTCTTCCATTAACTTATCGACCACAATAGAGTCCTAGCTGTTACATCATCATCTGCTCAATAGTTCTAGACAGGATGTCAAGATCTAGGAGCCAGAGAGCTAAGGATGTCTCCTCCCAAACTCTTGGCCTTCCTACGC
>LOJH01000285.1:0-22265 GCA_001685095.1 Ellobius talpinus | reverse complement strand
AGTATTGGACGACGGTGTCAAGATGGAAATGGGCTTCCTGGAGACTCACCCGGCAGCAGCTGTGAACCTGCAGAGAGACACAGGAAGATGACTGAGAGGATGGTAGTGCTAGAGGCGGAAAGCACTCAGCTAACAGCTGAAAGTGTCTCAGGGAGAGCGATTCCTTCTATTCAGCAGTTGACTGGTGTTCTCACAGTACACAGGCGTAGTGACGGATTCGACAGCCGTTTGCAGAATGAGTAGTAAAGTCAGTCACACCACATAAAAAGAAAAATGCTTTGTCGAATGAATCCCTAAGCTCCTGACTTTTGTCCCCCACCCCCAGCACCCTTCCTTCTTTGAGTGTCAATCCCCTCCCACCCTTTCTCCCCACATCCTCCAAACTCTTCCTTTTCCCCAACTCTCCTCAGCCCACTGAAAAGGTTTTCTTAGGAGAACAATGAGTGTTTTTCTTAGTTATGTAACCCACACTCCCATGAACACATGGTTGCACACACGTACCGTGAACACCCAGGCTTGTTTTCTGCTCCTTTACCCTTTGATAAGTAAGAAACCACATCTGATCATATGAAAGCAGGAGGGAGCCTGGCATATCACGCTCCTTAAGTGGGTACCCCCATCCTTCCAAAACTGCGAGGGTGCTTGCACCTCAAAAACCAGTCACTCAGCACACATCACTTCCTCTCGCTATGCCTCAGACTCCAGGTCTGTAAACTCAAACCTCACTGGAGATGACCTCAGAATCCCCTGCCCTTGTGAGACCTAACCTTGAAGTAGCGCCTTTGAGGGTTGAGGCATGAGGCTGATGAGGGCCAATGGCTCATCAGCCAGCATCATTCCCATGTCCTCATCTCATCTCCCACAGCACAGGGCAGAATCATCGAACATATTTGCATCATCCAGAGCCCATCAAGCCCCAGGAGACCTACTCTGTGAGCTGAGTCATATCTCTGCTTACAGACTCTGCTTTCGCCCCTCAGATCTGCCTGGGAATAGAGAAAATTGGAGCAGGGACCCAAAGGTAAACTTTTGAAAGCTTCTAATGGAAGAAGGCTTCACCCGAATGACCTTTTCTCTGTAGGATGTACAGTACAGACTACATATAGCAACCCCATGGCACGCTAAGGTTCCAGCAGCCACACCCAGTCCAGATTCCTGTCCTAGGGATTCAGGGCTCACTGCACAGGCCTGAGAGCTGGCAGAGAGGGCATTGTCCCCAGCCAGAGGAAGTCCTGGCAGGCTTAGGAGCCCTCCTGCTTTTTCAAGGACATAGAAGTAAGTCCAACGTGGCTTTGTGTTTAAAAATGAAATGCCAGCACAGAGCAGATTCCTGATGCATGTGTCCCAGATGTTTCTGGACTATTTATTTTTGTTAATGGAAAATGGCTGAGTTAATAACCCTCCTAAGCATTCCCATAGGGAGTTTGTGTCTGCATGTCTCATATTTGCTTATGGGTTTAGGAGGAAAGAAAAAGAAAATGGTATCAGACATAGGGGAAAGTCCAAGAAACACTGTCCTAGTGACAGCTTATGACAAAAGCCTACGCCTACATTTAAAAAAAAGCAGCTTGTCTAATTATTGAATATTCATAAGGCGCTGAACTTATCATTATCTCATTTAAACCCTATGGCAAGGAAGAAGCCAAGCCTCAGAGCAGGCAACGAGTGTCCTGCCCAACCAGCCACTCACCCAGTAACAGTGAGACAGATGCAGAAAGTTGAGTTTCAAGCTCCAGATCAGAAACCTCCCCACCACCCTACTCAATGTGGAAATAACAGGCACATGCAAGGATCCCAAAGGACCTTAGGAGGGTCTCTAATACATGTGTCTGCTTTGTGTCAGCCCTTCCTATTCATGCCTTAAACTGGTTCAAATGCCAAGTCAGTTTCTGCCCAATAGGAGGAGAACCACTGTGTCCTGGCCTGAGAGGAAAGGACAAGCTTTAACATCTCTGCTTCCCAACATCTCCTGGAGAGTGAGTCACTGAGCTGGGACTAAGGCTGCCTTCAGGGAAAGCAAGAAGGACAGCAATGGGGTCAAGGCCGGGGCCAACTGCATACAAGTAAATGACGTAAGTTCTCTGTGTTTGTTCTCTAGTTCTCAACAAAGGCCAGAAGCATTGTAAGGACAGCTTTAGCCCCGCCCCGGGTACAGGGTTGGCTGCCATTAATGACGATGATGATGGGGTAACTATAGAGTAATTGGTCACTGAGAAGTGAATATACCTCTCACCCTCTATGAGGCTGAGACTCAGCAGTAACCAAGTTTAAATATTGTGGTGATTTGAGTGAAAATAGTCCCCACTGGCCCATAGGAGTGTGGCATTGTTGGAGGAAGTGTGTCAAAGGGGGTGACTTTTGAGATTACTGAAGCTCAAACCAGGTCCAGTGTCACTCTCCCTTCCTGCTGTCTGCTGACCCAGATGTAAAACCCTCAGCTACCTCTCCAGCACCATGTCTGCCCATGTACTGACATGCTTACCACCATAACGGTAATGGACTAAAGCTCTGAGCTGTAAGCCAACCCCAATTAAGTTAAATGTTTCCTTTATAAGAATTGCTGTAGCCATGGTATCTCTTCACAGGAATAGAACTCTAACTAAGACAAATATGAAGATCACATAACCCTCTTGGTATATTTGTAGAACCTGAAATCAGTCAATTTATCTCACAGAAATATGCAATTAACATAGGAATTATAGCTTGAGGAAAACAAACTGGCTATAGCCTTTCATCTTTCCATATTGAATCCTGAGACTAGATTGGGGATCTAGCTCAAAATCTGCAGCCAAGCATGAGAACCAAACCATCTCCAGGGAACAATGACTGCATACCAGATCTGCCAGGTGCTGGACTGAGGCACATGTGCACACACACGTACACACACACATGCATGTACACAATACAGGTCTTTGTGGTCTTCTTCCACAGAGGCAGGACAGGACAAGGAAGAAAACACAAACTAGGGACTTGGATGAGATGGGTATCATTCTGGCTTATTACTTTTCTCTGTGTGATCTTGGGCAAGTGGCTCTTCTCCAAATCTCTACAGAGGAGAGAAATGAGACCCACTCCACATGAGTGGTTGTTCTAGCTGATAAAATACCTACAACACCTTAGATGCTCTTGGGGACTGAGAAGGGATACAAGGAATGCACTCTGGTTCTTATTTCTTCTACAGACTTACTTTCCAGCCAGCTGTTTGCTGATTTTTGCCCGGGCCTTTCCATCCCTAAGTCTTCCTGTCTTTTCTGGCCAATTCTACTGCTGTCTATTAATCCCTGCAAAGCACACTTCTGCCTTCCACTTTGGTGTGATGCTTCCACACAGCCTAGTTTGCAGGTAAGAAAACCGAACCCTAAGACAGAAGGGGACCTGCCCAAGATTATATCAGTAAGGAACAAGCATGGAACTTATCTAGTTATCTTGTATCTAGTTCCATTCTTGTTCTAAAATACAATAATTATTCACTTAGCACTTAATTACACTCCAAACAAAGGGGCAAAGGGTTGATATTGCTCGACAATTTCAAGACATTCATATCCTGCTGGGAGAAATGTGGTCCTTATTGACTTCACAGTGTATTTTTAGTACTGTCGAAAATAGTGGGAACACAAGGTGAGCCTAAGAGACATAGGCCCCCTTAAGAGGGAACACTTTTGAGGGCAAATATTATACATGGATTAAAAGGAAATATCATAAGCACTCTGGTGAGGGAATCCAGCAATATGAGACTCATCAAGGAAGTGGCAGTCATCAGTGCTGAGGCCTCAGGAGTAGAGAGGATTCACTTGGAGGAGGGTTGGCAAGCAGCAGAAGCAGGCTGAAGAGGGAGACTACAATTCCCTAGAAGAATCAGAGAGGATCAGTGTGGCTGAGCAGAGTGGGAGGTGTTGGTGGGCTTCCGGGAGACGGGAGAAGCAGGGCTGGGGCATGAAGAGCCTTCAAGGCATATTTAGAAGACTGTGGGTTTAAAGAAGACAGCACAAGACCTTCAATGTGTCTTAAAGAACAGAAGGATTTACATCTTCTGAAAGATTACTCAGGCTCTAGTTTGGAAGAAGAATTGAGAGTAACAGACACACAGATAAACGAGGTCCAGCTAAGTGAGGTATCTGCTACCATGGAGGCAAGGAGCTACTGACAACGTTCAACCATTAATATCAAATGGGCTCCGGAAAACCTGAAAAGAAGAAAGTCCAGAAAGCTAAGCTGCGGTGGGCAGGGAGATGATCATAGAACTGTCAAATGAAGGCAATGGCTCTTAACCAGTTCACACAGACTTGTTTCAACATCAAGACTATTCTGGGATGTGTGTGTGTGTGTGTGTGTGAATATGAGGTATGGTGTGGTTTAAAATGGGGTATTTGTAAACATAGAGGACAAATATGAAGGCCTCCATGCGTGTCACCTAACAGCAAAGGACTGAGCAAAGGGCTTTCCTGTTTATGGTCTAAATCTTGGACTCCTGGTGAGACAATGTGACTGTGAGAGGATCTGTCACTTGGAAGAATGAGCTCACTGTTGCTTGAAAAGGACACCTTGCTGTGAACTGACTATTGATCACAGCCAGAGCTAGAAGGCAAGTCCAAAAACACCTGCTGGGGCCGCCAGACTTTGTCTTGGATTCAGCCACAATGGCTCCGGCTCTTGGATTTTTGGATATCTTTCCCTTTTCCTAGGGTCTTGGTGAACAAATTTTCAGTTCTTCTTGATTCTTTGTTTTGCATTCTCTGCGAGCATCAAACCTTCCCAAGTCTTTTTAAACTTCCATCTGCAGCTCGAAGCTTCCTTACAAGGACTCAAGATTCTCTCTTCGGGCAACAGTGCCCACAGGGAAACCTTAGGTTTACAAGTCTTCTTTGCTAATTTGCAAACTAAGATAACCAAACTAGCAAAGTGGCCATCCATTCAGTCAGTCATTCAAGTTTTCCTACCGAGGTAGAGTAAGTGTGTGCAGAATTCAGCATTAATTCCTTAGATCTCACACTCTTTCTGCAACCTAGGATACAATTAGCCTGATTAATATAAGTATCAGTTATTTTTTGATTGCTGTAATGATATGCTATGACCAAGGCAATTTATAAAAGAAAACATTTAATTGAGTTTATAGTTTCAGAGGATTAGCGTCCAGGCTGGTAGAAGGAAGGGACAGTTGAAAACTCACATCTTGACCCACAACCACGAAGCAGAGAGCAAGTACTGGAAATCACGCAAGTCTTTTGAAACCTCAAAGCCCACCCCCGGTAGCACATCTCTTCCAGTGAGGCCACACCTCTTCACCCTTCTGAATAGTTCCACCAACTGGGCTCCAGATATTCAAATACATGAGCCCATGGTGGCCATTCTCTCAAGCCACCGTGAGAACCCAGCCCCTGCCTTTTTTATTCAAAAGAGTTGGATTGAACCCTCACGTACATCAGGTACTGCACTGGGGTCTCAGTATATGGTGATGATATAATATAGTACATATTATATGCCAGGTAGTTTTCAAATTAAACCATGCACATATGTACATGAGGAATGGATAATAATGCCTCCCTATAAGATTAAATTGAATATATAAAGAAAAATCTCTTGCAAGGTGCTTAAAACAGCCCCAAGCTCATTGTCAGAGGCGTGCAAATATTAGCCATTACATCCTCATGGCTGCTTTCACCTGCTGCTAAGTACAGCTCATGATCAGAGCATTTTGGCAGCCTCTGTAATTAAAAGCAACAAATGTTCAGTGCAGAGAACCTGGAAAGCAGAGGAAAACACAAAGAAAAGGCAATTACGCATATTCACACTACCAAAAGAAAACCATGATCAATATTTCATAGTGTGCCATTTTTTTTGGTGTACCCCTGTAAAGTTCACTGATTTTATTGTGTCTGTGTAAAGTTCTACAGATTGCTTTTAAAAACCCAGTAGCCATCACAGGCCATACTTTCCAAAGTCAAACACTGGCGTGGTTTTTTTTTGGGGGGGGAATGTGTGTTATAGAACAACACCTGAGAAAATAGGGGGATGGGGGAAAGAAGGAGAAGTGGGTGGGGGAGAGGTCAAACTACTACAGATACTGTTTATGTATATGATACAAATGCACACATATTTGCGTGCATCTATCTGCTACATAGACAATGGAGGGGGGAAGAGGAGTGAGAAGAAGGAAGCTCATTTTAATAGAAACTGTTTCAAATATTTTTTTATTGAAAATAGGTTCTTCTTTCATACAATACATCCTGACACAGT
Source organism: Ellobius talpinus (assembly GCA_001685095.1). Lineage (NCBI taxonomy): Eukaryota > Metazoa > Chordata > Mammalia > Rodentia > Cricetidae > Ellobius > Ellobius talpinus. The sequence continues at coordinate 16,031 of LOJH01000285.1, read as the reverse complement.
TTCCCCTCCTTCCACTCTTCCCAGTTTCCCCCCTTCTACTTCCCTCTCCCCCAGATCCACTCCCCCTCCATTTCCTCTTCAGAAAAGAGCAGGCCTCTGAGTGATGAGAGTCAAACAAGACAAAATAAGACACAATAAGACAAGGTGAAAGCCCTCGTAGCGAGACTGAACAAGGCAACCCAATAGGAAGCAAAGAGCCCCAAGAGCAGGCAAGAGTCAGAGGTACACCTACTCCCACTATTAGGGGTCCCACAAAAACTCCACACTGACAACCATAACATGTACTCAGAGGACCTGGTACAGATCCGTGCAGGCCTTGTGCTTGCTGCTTCATGTGAGCCTATGTGAGCCCTGCTTAGTTGTTTTGAGGGCCATGTTCTCTTGGTATCCTCCACACCCTCTGATTCCTACAGTCACAGATCATATTAGCATTGGTAGCCTACACTGGACATCTTCAATAACACAAGATGTTACCCTATGCATTCAGCAAGGCTGCACTATGGGTTACAACCTCTAAATCATCAAACTGAGCACACACTGTGACAGCTACATCTGTCCATCTACGCCTCTAAAGAGAGATCTTCAGTTTGGAATGCAAATGTATGTTTCTGCAGTACAGAGGATGGCATCCCTAGATTCATTACCCTAGAATGCAAGTGTCACAAATGCATCTCCAGCAAGATGCATCTCTAAATCTCTTTGACACCATACACTCTGTCTCACTTGCCCATCATGTTAATAATGCGTCTTTTAATCAACTGTGCCAGTATTCTCCACTCAAGATTCTTGGATTCTTCAATATATAAAAAAATATTCATAGAGGACTGTCCTAAGCAGAGGACTTAATACAATCCAGGCCATCTTCATGGGAAGCTTTAGTCTGGGGCATACATGCTGTTCTAGAATGCTCTGCATTCGGCAGAAGTGACAGAGAGTATAAGGCCGTACCTATCATAATCACTCACTAGAGCAAATCGGCAAGCAACACTCTCATGCAAGGCTGTTCACTCTTTTCATATTAGATTCAGGATTGCCATTATGTTTACAAAACCTGATTCATTTTGTAATCTCAAGGCAGAGCCTTGATTTTTTTTTTCTACTTGTGTAGCCCTTGCTACACACAGCAGCAAGTCCTTCTTTGAAGAGTGACTAGTTATCTCCATGTCTGCCCCAGAAACACAGCGGGAGAATTAGTCACACCAGAACCTTCTAATGTTTGCACAGTGTGCCATTGCTTTTGATAATCCTAAATAATAAGTTTCTAGTTGTTGGGGACAAGTACATTAGATTTCACTGTTATAAGCAATGCTACATAAATTACCTAGTATATTCTATATCTGCATCGCTCCATGGCTTTTTAGGGTAAATTCTTAAAAGTAGGATCTTAGGTCAATGTGTTTAGATTTAAAAACCTTTGATACATCGTAACCAAATCATCCATCATTGTGTAGGGATGGTGTCTATACTGTGCCGTGGAGGCTGAGTTTTCCTGTCTCTCTTAGGTCCACTAACCCAGATTGTTATGACTCTGTTACCTCATTGTTAATCTGATGGGAAAATAAAAGCATTTCGTTTGTTTTTAAATACTGTGAATGAGCATTTTGTTCATTCTGTTTGGGGATTTTTATTCCTTCTCTCCTGACCCTGATTTCAGACATCTTCATTCTCTAAATGAGCATTTTTTTTCTCTTCCTTATTGATTAGAAAGAGTTCTTAAATATCCCGACCCACTCTTGTTGTCACACGCTGCCATTATTCTAACCAGTTTTCAGCTTTTTTTCTCCAGCTGGTTTATCACGTATTTGACATGTGTGTTTTATAATCTATTAGCACCAAATTAATCAGTCATTTCACATTGAACTCAGGCTTTGTCATTATGTGTACAGAGCTTGGTTCGTTTTATAATCTCGAGGCAGAGCAATGATTTTTCTTCCTATTAAGTTTAGCCTGCTTCACTTCAACCCACGGGGACAAGCTTCCTGAGTCTTTAGAGTCCTCGTTATCTCGCTCCGAATCTCAGCAGTTCCTCTGGGCCCTGAGTCAGATGCAAATGTGAGCAGCACTGTTCATGCAACTTCATTTAAGTCATCCATCGCCCCTTCTCCCTCTCTCTAATGATGTTCATTCAGCTTGTCGGAGATGTGGAGCCAAATGGAGCCTTCTCCATCAGCAACCGCAGCAGCCAAGAGACCCAGGGATTGTGGGAGAAGAGGCCTCTGCCAAATGGATCCGGGCTTGATCTAAAAGCACTGTTTGGAGCAGTGTTTTCCCAGAGCCATTCACTTTAAGAACCTTCACTTTACGCTCATAATCATGGATTTGCCAACCAAACTCCACACGAAATGATAAAGGGTGTGAATATATACAACATGCCCATATGGGTTGACTAGCAATACTAAACGCCAGACACTGTAGATGCCCAATTCATTTGCTTGGATTATTGGGTGAAACATTAAAAACAGTCTGGCCTCTACCTTCCCGCTTTCACCCTTGCAAACCAAGACCTTTTTATGGCATCCTGTGGGTTAATGGTAATATTATGATAGAGATCACCAAGAAACCATTTAATTTATTTAAAAAGATACTTTGCAAACAGATACTGTTATTTCCCTTTATATGCTAGAAAACAAAACCAGATTACCATAACTGTTAATACAGGATTGCACAACCTGAAATTATTAAGCACTGGATTTGAACTCAGACCTGCTTGTGCCCAAATTTCCAACCAGAGTGCCTCCCCAGCTGGTGGCTGGTCACCCTAAATTGTTTGAGAACTCTTGGAAATGGAAAGTTACTCCTAAAGATGACTCCAGGAGCACTCGCTGGGGAGTTCTGAATGATGGCTTTCATTTCCATTTCTGTATCTTTTCCTCCTGAACACACACAAACTACCTTTGCTAGGGATCTGTTGTCTTAGGATCACACTCTGCTGTCTCTTCTCATCAGGTTCATAAATTGTTCTTCCCATGGCCTCACCCTCCGAGTCCCCTCATCTACTCTGATCCCACTTATCCTCCCCATCTTTCCCCCATGTTTGTGGGGTTTTTTTTCTTAATGAATATAGGTGAATATCTCTCTCACAGCTGGCTCTATCTCTCTAGGCAGGGAACTTCATCTTTATCTGGGCATTCCTTCATTCTTTCACCCAGTGACAACATCACAGTGCTTCCAGTGAGCTGTTACTTAGCGATACATACCACGGTGACTTGAATGAGAAAGATTCCCATAGGTTCATATATAAGACACTTGGTCTCCCATTGATGGAACTATTTGGGAAGGATTAGGGGGTGTGACCTTGTTATAGAAGATGTGTCACTGGGGGACTGGGTGAAGGCTTTGAGTTTTCAAAAGCCCATGCTGTCCCCAGTTAGCTCTCTCTGCCTCTGCTTTTGCATCAAGATGTAATTTCTTAATCAATACCTCAGTGCCCTGCCAGTCTGTCTGCTTCCATGTTCCCTACTATGATGGTCATGCACTCACCCTCTGAATCGGAAGCCCCCAATAAACTTTTTCTTCTGTAAGTTACCTTGGTCATGGTGCCTTATGGCAGTAATAGAAAGGTAACAAGACATATACTAAACATGGTGGGACAGTCTGCACAGCATCCTGAGACTGGCTGCATTGAACTGATCTTCCTGAAGTTCCCACTATTCCCCCAGCATACTTCAATCACTTGGTTTTCTCTAGGAAGTCCATGTCTGGGGATCTAGCCTATGAAAAGAATCGGAGCTGGGTGCTGTTATGGCTTCTAGTGGGATGGCAGTGAGCGCCTCCTGCTCGGCCAACGAGGCCCCCAAGGTTCCAGACAACGTGGGAGACTGGCTCCGCGGCATCTATCGCTTCGCCCCCCGATCAGAACGATTTCCGGAGGAACTTGATCCTCAATTTGGGACTCTTTGCTGTGGGAGTTTGGCTGGCCAGGAACTTGAGTGACATTGATTTGATGGCACCTCAGCCAGGGGTGTAGCCAAAGAATGGAATTCCTATGTACTCAAACTTCCCAAGACAGCCTACTGTCTGTGACCACCACAAGATACTACTCCAATGGCAGCTGAACCTCCACCCCCTGGGCAGCCCCCAGCTTCAGCTCAAATGTTGACTCTGCACAGCTGTGTGTGCATCCGTACATTTCTGCAGAGGGTGATCTTTGCCCTTGTCCCGAGGAGTAGTAATGGGTCTTGAAAACAGATTTCAAATAAAGCCTGTACACAAAGAAAAAGAAAAGAAAAGAAAAGAATCGGAGCTAAGCAAAATAGCTTTTATGAGGATTAACAGCAATCCCAGGTACCAAGGAGAATGTCATGTTTCAGTGTACTCAGCTTCTGAGTGATATAATAATATAAATCCTTAAGTAACCTGAGCCAAGGGATGGAAAAAATGCCTCAAAAGTTAAGAGAGTGCTTGCTACTAGTAAAGGACCGAATTCTGTTCCCAGCATCCACATGGTGACTCACAACTACCAGCAATTCCAGCACCAGGGGCTCTGACACCCTCTTTTGGCCTCTACAGACACCAGGGACACACTTGCATGCAGACAAAACATTAAATACATAGAAGTGAATGAACCATTAAAAATAAATAAACAACCTGAATTTCCATTTCAATAGTAAAAGACTCTTGAAGTAAGTCACAAAATACCCTTAAACTAAATCTAAAATATAGAAAGTAATGAAAAACCATTTCATTAATTGTAACAATTTAAAGAAACATTGATCCCCTAAAGCTTACTACATATACCTAATACTATATTAGTAAACTATATGAAGATCTCTACAATGAAAATAACAAAATACTGCTAAAAGAAATTATTATTAAAGTAAAAAAGGAGATAATCCATTAACACATTCAAATTACTAACATTGCAGATATAAATTCTCCCTAAATTGACCTTCTAAGTAGAAGTAATAAGTAGAATAAATCCTAAGTAGAATAAATGAACTTCTAATCAATCTCAGAAGAGAAAAATAATAATAAACTGACTCTGAAATGCATATAGAAATGGACAGAATCAAAATAGTCTGGAGTCTTAAGAACAAAGTTGGAGGACTTGCAGTATTATAGTTCAAGACTTGATAGGACTAGAAAGTAGTGAGATTGTGGTTAACCGTGTACAGGCAAACAGATGAGAATTGTTTGTCTGGGAATAATTATGCAGGTAACTGGCTCTTTGTTTTGTGACAAAGGCATTAATAAGAACAAAGAAGAAGAGGACAGAATTTTCAATAATTGGTACTGGAACAATTGAATATATGCACGCAGGAGCTTAACTTTGACATTCTTTTCATACAAATATTCATCAAGATGGGGCGAGGCCTGTGTGTGAAAGCTATGAGAGACAGCTCCTTGAAGAAAGCACAGCAAAAGATCCTCTTAAACTTCGGGTAGGCAAAGCTGAGTCTGCAAGGTGGCACTCAGTCATGAGTTAAATATTGGTGGATGGGATTATCAAAATTAAAATTTGTTTATCCAAAGACATTGTTAAAAAACTGAAAAGGCAGTCTATAAATTATTTAGAAATAGCTATAATGCATGTGTATGGAAAATTAGTCAAGTATCTAGAAAATAAAAACACTCCAATTGTGAGGGTAAATGACAAGTCACAATTTTCTTAGAAAGAGCTGGTACATATTGGCATGGCTGGCCAAAAAGCACACACACAGACCTCTAACTTGATTAGCTGTCAGAGGGAGAGAAAGCCAGTGAGTGAACTGGCAGAGCATTAAACTATTTCAGAGAGAATGTGACTTCCGTTCCTATGGGACTATAAATTGAGACAAGCACTTGGGGTAATGTTGGAGAGTATCTAATGAAGTTTAACGTATGCTCACTCAGAAATTGCTATGTCCCAGTCATTCTACTCCCTAAATATATATGTGTACAAGTACATGTCAGAACATGTCTACAAAATGACTCCATAAAAGTGCTCATAGATCCTTTATTAAATTTTTTCCATAACTGGAAACAAATATCTATCAATAGGAGAGTAATCAGTTCATTTGCAAATTATTCATACAGCTTGCTCCCTTTTTTCACAAGGTGAAATAAACTATAATGTTTAGGATTAAAGAGGGGCAAAAGAACATACCCACTAAGCTGTAATTTTTTAACTTATAAACTAAAATGTGTCATAGTGTATAAGAATAAATTAATAAAAATACAGAGGGTTGGGAATATAGGTCAGTTGGTAAAGTGTCCTGGGTTCCATCCTCAACATCAAATAAAACTGGGTGTGGTGTTGCCTATCTATAATTCCAGAACTTGAGAGGTGAAGTCGGGAGAATCAGAAGTACAAGATCATCCTCTACTTAGAGAATTAGAGGCCAGCCTGGAAGACATCAGACCCTGTCCCAAGATTAATTCATTAGTTTTTTAAATATATGGAATATATTTAAATATGGATATATAGTAAATATATATAAATAGAAAAGTAAAATCCATATAAGCCAATAAGATGAATAGCAAAAACATTGCAGTGAGGAAGATAAGAAATCACAAAAGAATGTACATTACATGTTTCTATTTAAGCAAAGAGGATAAATAGGCAAGGTTCATCTTTAGTGGGTGAATCAAAAAAATGAACAGAAAGAAAGGAAGGGAGAGAGAGAGAGAGAGATCCACCAGGGTAGCAGAATGTTTCATAGATGGTATAGGCTGTGGTCACATGATACTAAGTGTCATCAGTCATCAACTAAAGATTTGTGCATTGTACTACACAAAAATTGCACTTCAATAAATATAGAAGAAAAATCATAGATAATGGTACAGGGAAATGTCCATGACATGTAGTTACATTTTTTAAAGAAGTAGCTACGTAAGAGTATACAATATGGCTGCGATTTGGTCAGGGACCCAACCAACAAGCACAATCTAAAGCAGGCTGTGTGCTACTTTCTCTTCTTCCAGACTTCTTCCTTCCGTTCCTTGTTTCCTGAGAGATCTTGGGTAACTCTGGGGGAAACAGCATAATAATATCTCAAGATAATACGGCGAAAGAGAGGTCCTAAAAGTGTGTGTTTCTCTCTTCCTCTCTCCTTTCACTGCTCCCTCTCTCTCCTTCCCTCTTTCTCTCCCTTCAAATATGTATAGTTTACCTCTCTCTCTTTTACCCTAAAAACAAGAAAGGTCAAAAAAATTTCCTCAAGAAAGATGAAGAAAAAAATGACAGTGGAGAAGAGAATATAGGAGAGGGTAGTAAGTGAGAAGGTGGAGGTCATGGCATTAAAACCAGAGATGTCTGGTCACAAGCGAGACTGCAGAGACTTTAAAAAAAAAAAAGCTCAAAGAAAATGCAAGCAATACCTTAGCATTTGGAGACACTCATTTTTGATCAGTTGTAAGGGCCTTCCCTACAAATTTAACTACAACAGAGAAACAAAGGCATGGGCAAATGCCTGGAAATCCGCCCACGCCACAGTCCCGCTTTCAAGTGCTCTGCCACACAATAAGAGCATAAGCACCCTCCAGGGAAGCTTCTAGAGTCAGGATCTGCCACCAGTGACCGTGGGCTGCTCCCTCTCATTTCTCCTTGGCCCCACCACCCATCGTTGAAAGGTACCACTCCACACATCCCAGATGCCTCCCCCGGCAGGGTTACGGACCGCCCCAAAACCAAAGTCAGAAAAAGTTGGGAGTCTGGCCTCACTGATCCAGACTGGTATTGACAGACCATCCCTTTCATATTACAAAGTCCAAGAACAGAGGTTTGTTTACAGAGGATTTTGTGTCTTCTGCTCTCCCCAGACCTCTAGCTTCAAATTCTTTAATGGTTCCATTTAATTCCAACTTCAGCTCCCACTGCTGCCAATAGGCTTCTGTCTAATTCTGGCCATATCGACTTTCCCCTTGTCTAAAGCAATTATATACATGCTGAGTCTGAGTATCACATCAGGAAAGGTCATAGTGTTCTCCGCTCCAGTCCTTCTCCAACCCCACGGCAGCATCATCAGAAATGTATGTTGTGTACACTCACTTTCTAATCTCTAAGCAGGCCTGAATACCAGGCAGTCCAATCCCATTTCCAAGTAAGGGAACGGAGGCTCAGAAATTTCATTGATTTACCCAAGGCTGCACCACTCCGGAGCTGACATCTGAAGTCAGTGCCCCTTCATGTTACCCATCCTTTGTCATGGAGCTCATTCCAGTATCCTGACACTGTTGACTTCTGTCTATGCCTGTCTCCCACTAGAACCCAAACTTCTAGAGGATAAGGACTGAATTGTGTGTGGAGTGTGTGTGTGGTGTGTGTGTGGTGTGTGTGTGTGTGGTGTGTGGTGTGTGTGTGTTTGTGGTGTGGTGTGGGAGGGTGTGGTGTGTGTGGGTGTGTGTGGGGTGTGTGTGTGGTGTGTGGTGTGTGTGTGTGGTGTGTGGTGTGTGTGTATCTGTGTGTTTGTGGTGGTGTGTGTGTGTGTGTGTGTGTTCAACTCCCTGATACAGAGCGGGGTGCTTGTCAGCTGCAAATGATCTGACCTGAATTCACGATTGGCCACATGCGGCAGTTCCCTGGTAACCCTGAGGGATGCCATTGCTGCGTGGACAGATCTGCATGCTGTTGGACGGCTCAGCTCCTAGTTCTCAGGCTCATCCTAGCATTTAGAATTTTAAAAACCACCCAAAGAGAGTGTGAGAAGTGGGGCTTCTCATAAAATGTGAATGCCAGGCACCTTGGGATCTTGATAAAATGCGAATCTGGGTAAGATGGTAGACTTCTAGCTACCTCCCTGTGACTGAGGAAAGATTCGGAAGGAGGAGAACAGACTGCTCCAGAGACAGAAAGAGGCCCTTTTGGAAATTCTCAGAGGGAATGCTAGAACAGACGCAAAGTACTGGATATAAGACAAACTGCACGCTCAACAGGAGGGAAGCCAGGCTGAACTGAGTTTCAGCCACTCAAGGGCCTGACTTCGGGAGGAGAAGCAGAAGCTTCATCCTAAAGGTCAGACAGGCCCTGGTGGAAAAAACAAAAACAAAACCTGGCAGTCCTTCCCTTGGCAAAAACCCACGACCCTCACAAGCTTCAAGTTCCTTGCAGGTTTCAGTGGGGCAGTGATCTCTCTAACAGACAGGTCACCAGCAGCGCAAAGGAATTGCATTTTGTCACTGTGACTTAGAGGGGTAGTGACAGTGCACCACCTCGAAAGGAACCCTATTGTGTAAAAATGAGCTGCAAAGTCCAAAAGCAGAGCTTTGTTTACAGAGGACTTTGTATTTTCTGCTCTCCCCAAACCTCTAGGTACAAATTCTTTACTAGTACATTCCCAACACAGTAAGCTAGAAAACCCCTGAAAGTAATAGGGGAAGAAGAAAAGAATAAACAAAACCCAGGTAATTAAAAAATATACCTAACCAAAAAATTATAGTAATTAGAAACAATCAATAATAACCTTAAATGTAAATGATCTCAACTCTAGTAGAAGGCAGTGACCAGCTGGCTAGATTAAAAGACAAGATCCAACTACCTGTTGTCTCCATGAAACACACCATGTGGTCAAACATACCCACAGACTAAGAATCAAAAGATGGAAGTCAGTCTATCAAGTAGAAATAAGGCATATAGAAACTATAAAACTCATGTAGATTGAAAAGTATGCTGTTGCAAGATGAATGGGTCACTGAATAAATCAAGGGAGAATTTTTTTAATTCCTAGAATCAAATAAAATGAAAATAACTCACCAAAACCTATGGCCTACAATGAAAGCCATTCTAAGTCATATATATATATAGTAATATATATAATATATCATTGTATATTGTACATTACATATATGTTATATGCTATATGTTATATTATATATATAGCTATAAATGCTATAAGTTGTCCAATATAATTTAATGATGCACCATAGGCTCTTATAATAACAAGAATAAGCCAAACCCCAAATCACTAAATGGACAGAAATGATAAGAATCAGGGCAAAAACTAAAGAGGTGGAAATTAACAATATACCAAGAGTCAATGAAACGAAGAGGTGCTTTCTTCACCAAGATAAACAGAATTGTTCAGGCCTTAGCTAAACCAAAGAGAGTGAGAGAAGACAAAAATTAATCAGATTAAAGATAAAGGGGAGACTTGCAGCAGATCCCAATGAACTTCAGAGGATCATCAGGGGGTAGCTTGGAAACATATATTCAAAACCTTTCAATATCTAAAAAATTTCAATATCTAAAAAATATGGATATAGCACCTGCCAAAATTAAACCAACTCAAATATTGTTATAAGCAATGAGATTGAAGCAGTAACAAAAAAATTTCCAATCAAAAAATATCCAAGCCCAGATGAATTCACTACTGTATTCTACCAGACCTTCAAATAGTAACTACAACAATCTCCTCAAACTGTTCCATAAAAAGAAAGGAAAGGAATGTTCCCAAACTCATTTTATGGAGCCAGATAAAGCCATAACAACAAAACTGCAAGCCAATAACCCTGATGAATGTGAACACAGAAATTCTCCATAAAGTAGGCAAACTGAATTCAGTGGTACATCAAAAAGACCATTCCCCATGCTATGGTTGACTTCATTTCAAGGTTTCGAGGATAGTTTAATATATGCAAGTCAATAAATATAGTTCATCAAATAAATAGACTCAAGGGCAGAAATCACATGATCATGTCAATAGGAAGACCTTTGACAAAGTCTGACATCCCATCTGTCTAAAAGTCCTGAAGAAACTGGAAATAAGGGGAGCATAACTCACCATCATAGAATCTGCTGATGACAAACCTATTGCCAATGTTATGAATGGGGGAATTTGAAAGTATTTCACCTAAAATCAGGAATGAGGCAGGGTACCCTTCCTCACTAGTCTTACTCTATATAGTGATCCAAGATTTGACTGTAGTAATAAGACAAGGGAAAGAAAGGAAAGGGTACGGATAGGAAAAGAAGAAATCAATTATCCCGATTTGTAGACAATATAATTCTTTATTTAATAGCCTCCATCAAGTCCACCAGAATAGGCCTAAAGCTGACAAACACTTTCTGCAAAGTAGCAGGATACAAAAATCAACATACAAAAATCAGTAGTTTTCTGTATGATAATGATGAACGTGATGAGGGGGGAAATCAAGAAAGTAATCCCACTTACAACAGCTTTCAAAAATAAATGGCCTGTAGTAAAGATGTCCGAGGAAGTGACAGGCATTTCAAGGCCTATCTAAATCACGGAGAGGTTCCCTAGAATTAAAGCATGCAGGGTTGTAGACCCTTGGGGAAATCTGCTGCATTTAGGATGAGTGTACACTCAAGTAAACAGGTTGGAAGAGTCATTCTTGTAGAATTTAGAGGTGAACTGAGGACTACAGTGGTTTGAGCCAATACTTCAGGAAGCAGGAGATAAATACCGGCTTCTAACGCTCATCTCTTCCCTGATGCCTACAGTGCACACCCCTTAATATAGTCTTTATGGTGGATTTAAGGTGCTGGCTTCTGTGCTACATAAAATGAGTTCAGAGAGGGCCAGCTGAGAGTCCTGGCTGTTGGATACACACTGATGGATGCTCTCAAATGAATTCTGAATCACTAAATCCATCCAATTCAGGAGACTGTGGGTGTCACTAAGCTTTTCGACCTATTCACATTCTTGTGACTGTCATTTACTGAGCTTAAAAACTGCTCAGTAAATGTCAGTGTGTACATGAAGACATGTACTCAGGAAGTACTTAGAACTGAGCACCATTCCTGTCCTGATCATTGTGGACACAGATTTGTGTGCCTCTATTGTTCAGGGACAGAGGAAAAGTCCACATGTCTCTAGAGTAGTGACTTCCCAAGTGAGACCCAATGATGCCAGAGGCCCCCAAGACCTTCAGGGTGCCTACAGTGATATTTCCATTGCTGTATTACATTCATGTTTACACTGAAGGTATGAAATCTGGAACAGGTCAAGCTGCTGAAAACTAAGTAGGAATCTAACAGGAACACGAAGCTCTTCAGTGGTCATTGTGCTCTCCACTGGAGAATAATAATAAATAGAAAATTTTGAACACTTAAAAAGCTTGTGGGGCTGGCGAGATGGCTCAGTGGTTAAGGCTGCTTTTCTAGAGGACCCAGGTTCAAGTCCCAGAGCTCGCCTGCCCTTCACGATTGTCTATAACTACAGTTGCAGATGATCTATCACCCACCTTGAAGCCTCATTGGGCATAGGCACTCAACTAATTCACAGCTGTACATATAGGCAAAACACCTATACACATTCAAAAATACTGTTGAAAGCGACTTGTATTTTAGAACATATTTTTTATTACATGTGTTTATGTGTCTGTGTGCTGGTTGGTGTGTGTAGAGGCCAGAGGACCACCTTGGGTGTCATACTCATAAAAGCAGTCCACCTTCTTTGAGACAATGGTCTCTCATGGTCTGGCGCTCAATAATTAGGCCATACTGATGGCCACTGAGCCACAGACATTCGCCTGGCTTGGCCTCCTCAGCACTGGGATTATACGTAAGCATGTAAGCATATACAGTGTAAATGTAAGCATGGAGACTACACTTAGCATCTTTTAAATAGGTTCTGAAGACCAAACTCAGGTCTTCCATGCATGTTAAGAAAGAACTTCATGCCTGATGGAATTAGGAGAATGTTCACTTTATTTTGTCATTGAATGCATGCCTTTTGTATTTTGTGGAACAGGATGGCGAGCGTGGTAAAGCATTCTGCTTCCTAGCGCCGTCCTGCGCTGTCTCGGGGGAACGTGCTGGTGAAATCATTTGAGTTGCCAGCTGAAATAGCTGAGTTTTTCAAGGAGCACCAGTTTTAGCTGAATGAACACCAACAGATTATGATCATTCCTAGCTGGGTATTTGGCAGACATTTTACTGAAGATGAATGAAGCGAGCCAGTCATTTCCAGAAAAGCAGCTGTCAGTATTTGCTGCCAACAGAGAAATTCAATTTTCTGAGTGGAGATTAAAGCTTCAAACAGTCTCCTCATGAGCGGATCGGTGCTGATTGTCATAATGAATGCAATTTCTTGAAATGTTCAATGAAAAACATCAACAATTAGGAGAGTTGGATACACTTGGTAAACTAATGTTTTCCAAATGACCAATGTGTGTTGTTCAAAATCACCCATGGGTTTTAATATATATATATTCTATTTCTGCCTCCCAGGGAGATCCATGTACCCCCCTCCCAGTCCCTTCCCCTGTACCTAACCTCTCTGGGTCTATGCTTTATTTTGTCATGTTTGGTTGTTATCTCTTAAAAGCCTGTTCTTTTCTGAGTGGCAGGAGAGAGTGGATCCAGAAAGGAGAGGAGGTGGGGAGGACCTGGGAGGAGTAGAGGATGATCAGGATATATGAAAAAAGAATCTACTTTCAATAAAAGGAAAAATCTATATAAAATGTGAGGTGAAAAAATTTAATAGAACCAAATACATTTTTTTGCTGCAAAGTAGCTGAGTTTTCTAAGTACTGTTGGGCACAGTGGGATGGAGCTTTAAGCTGTTAACTCTAGGTAATGCGAAAGTGATTGTCTCAAATTTTACCCTAAGTTTGGGGCTAAGATGGCAATTATAGAGTAACTAAATTTGGAGGTACATGGCATGTTCACAAACCCAAAAGTCATGGTCTATCATGTGCTCCCAAATTGAACTCAGGCAGTTTAATTATATACGAAGGCTAAATCATCTCTAAGAGGTAGTTTCTTTAGACCCAGTCACTCTGAGATCTCACTGGAATGATGACTGACAAAGGTTCACCCGGTTCTGACCTGGACGGGACTTTCCTAACCCGTTTATGCCTTGCACCTGTCCTAAATGATAAAGATCTGGGGCTTATTTCACTTATTCAGTTTTTTAATTAAAAATAAGATTCTTTTCTCATACAATAGATCCTGATTTTAGTTTCCCCTCCCTTGACTTCTCCCTCCCAGTTCCTTTCCACCTCAACTTCCCTCTGGATCCATTCCCTTTCTCTCTTTCATTAGGAAAGGTCAGGCTCATAGTTGGGAGTCCCATAAAATTACTAAGATAATAGCAGTAACATAAATGCAGAGGACATGGTGTGGACCCGTGTAGGCCCTGAGCTTGCTGCTTCAGTCTCTGTGAGCTCAAATGTGCCTTGCTCAGCTGATTCAGAGGGCCTTGTTCTCCTGCTGTTTTCCATCCCCTCTGACTCTTACAATCTTTCCACTCCCTCCTTCACAGAATTCCCTGAGTTCTGAGGGGACAGATCTGATGGAAACACCCAATTTAGACTCTCTCTGCATAATGTCTGGCTGTGGGTCTCTGCATCTGTTCTCATCTGCTGCCTGGGGAAGCCTTTCTGATAATGACTGGATAAGGCATTGATCTATGAGTATAGCAGAATATCATTAGGAATCATTTTATTGATTTTGTAAAAACCAGTCCTATTTGGTTTCGCCATAGGTCTCTGGGCTATCTGGTATCTGGGTTTTGGTTACCCAAGCAGTGCCGAATATGGGTTGCTTCTCATGGAGTAACCCTTAAGTAAAATCAAATACTGGTTGGCTACTCCCACAAGTTCTGTGCCACCATTGATTGCCCTAGCATATTTTGCCCACAGGACAGATGTAAGTTTTTGTGGCTAGGTTTCAGTAGCCCTGCAAAATGCTTTCCTGCTCTAATGAGAATAAAACATAGGACTAAAGGCTCCTTATAGGCACCAGCTCAACTTCTACAAGTCCAGTGAGTAGTGTAGGTGGTTGTCCTTGGCAATGGGGCCCTGTTTTCAATTTGTGGAGAGCAATCCATTGTCTTGGCAATAGCCTGGGTTGTTTGAGGTTTTCCATGGGAACCCCCCGCCCTAGTCCAACAACTCAAATCAATGCAACCCAGTCCCTCCACTAGAAGCTTTGCCTGGCTGTAAGAGATGGCCCAGTTGAGACTCTGTATCCCCCATTACTAGCAGTCCTCATTAGAATCACCTCCCTAGATTCCAAAAGTTTCCACACTACACCCCAAATGCTCCCCAATTCTAGTCATCTATCTCTTTATGTACTCTCTCCCTCCATCCCATCTTCCTCCCAAACCTGATCCCTCCTGCTCCTATCTCCACCCATCCCCAGTCCACCAGAAAAAGAAATCAATTCTATTTCCCCTTCCTGAAGAGATACATGTGTTCCCCCCCTACACCCGTCCTCTTGACCTAACCTCTCTAGGTCTACAGATTAAAGCTTGGTTATTATTTATTTAACAGCTAATATCCCTTTTAAGTGAATACATATCATATCTTTGTCTTTCTGGGTCTGAGTTACTTCACTCAGGATGATTTTTTTTAGTTCCATCCATTTGCCTGCAAATTTCATGCTGTCATTATTTCTAATAGCCGAATAATACTCCATTATGTAAACGTACCACATTTTCTTTATCGATTGTTAGTTTGAGAGACAACTAGGTTATTTCCAGTTTCCGGCTATTACAAATAAAGCTGCAAAGAACATGGTTGAGCAAGTGTCCTTGTGGTATGACGGAAGGTCATTTGGGTATAGGCCCAAGAGTGGTATAGCTGGGTCTTCAGATATGTTGATTTCCAATTTTTCAAGAAGCAGTCATATTGATTTCCAAAGTAGCTGTACAAGTTTGTACTCCCACCAGCAATAGAGGAGTGCTCACCTTGCTCCACATCCTCACCACCCACCAGCAGTAGAGGAGTGCTCCCCTTGCTCCACATCCTCACCACCCACCAGCAGTAAAGGAGTGCTCCCCTTGTTCCACATCCTCACCACCCACCAGCAGTAGAGGAGTGCTCCCCTTGTTCCACATCCTCACCACCCACCAGCAGTAGAGGAGTGCTCCCCTTGTTCCACATCCTCACCACCCACCAGCAGTAGAGGAGTGCTCCCTTTGCTCCACATCCTCTCCAGCCTGAGCTGTCACTTGTGTTTTTTATCTTAGCCACTCTGACAGGTGCAAGACGGTATCTCAAAGTTGTTTTGATTTGCATTTCCCTGATGACTAAGGATGTTGAGAATTTCTCATCATTTGAATTTTCTTTGTTGAGAATTCTCTGTTTATATCTGTACCTCATTTTTAATTGGATTATTTAGTTTGTTGATGTCTAGTTTCTTG